>JANHGC010029023.1:0-10495 GCA_027560395.1 Boaedon fuliginosus | reverse complement strand
CCTCTTCAGGAATTGCGGAGATGTTAATGGAAGGAGGGAGGACAGCCCATTCCACACTTACATTGCCACTTCACATCACTATTCCTGTCTAATACAGGATTGGGATAAATAAACACCCCAGCAACGCTGGGTTATCGCCTAGTTGGTTATATAAATGTTGCATCATTTTGCAATAATGTCAACAACAAAGGGGCTAACCATTTAATCTAGGATATTACTCCCAGGGGTCTGGGCAGAAGAAGACATAGTCCAGATTAACTGCATTATATTTTTGCTATTGTTTATTTAGTTAATTTGAATAGATCTCATAATTTACATATCTCTGGAATAATTCCACTTTCCTTCCCATTCTTGATCATCTTCATTGTCCTCAAGGTGAGATGTTTCAATAGGGTGATGAGATGTACCCTCTAAGTCACTCTGGAGAGAAAACGTGCGGAAAAGATCAGATATGGGTTCCTCAATGTAGGTTTCACTTTGAACAGTTTTGGGTGTGGGGGCATCTCTGATTCCATTGGATTGTTGACTCCTCTCCGATTGCTTACTTCTCCCAGAGTGGTAACTTCTTATGTCCTAAAATGTACACAAATATATGCCTACATATACAGAAATTCACACATACACATGCATTCACACTCTCACATATTCATCTTTCTTATCCATCAAACTGAATATTACCAGGATCTTACATATGCAAAATACAAAAGATCCTTTGCCATAATTCCAGAAAAATGAAGGAATAATTTAGCAAAGTTATAATAATTAGTTCACTCAATCTAGTTAAGACAGAAACCAACATTATTCATTTAGCCCAAAGTGGCAAACGGTTACTTAAAACTAAATAACATTAAAGCCTTCAGTTGAGCTAGAAGCCCATCACTATGAAGAAAAGTATAAAGTCAATGGTTAGATTATGCTTGAAAAAGTTTACATGAAAAGTCCCAAAAGTGCTTTTTCAAGAGGCAACTGGACTTTCTGTTTTTTCTTTAAAGACATTTCGCTTCTCATCCAAGAAGCTTCTTCAGTTCTGAGTGGATTCCCCACCATCCAGTCAGAGCAGAAGAAGCTTCTTGGATGACAAACAAAATGTCTTCAAATAAAAACCAGAAAGTCTAGCTGCCTCTTGAAAAAGCACCTTTGGGACAACCATGACCTGGATGACTGAGAATCTCCATAGACATTTACATGAAAAGCTTCTACTATGCTACTCCCATGCAATATCAATCCTGCATTTGTACTGTACATAGATTAAATTGGAAAAGTGGGAAAGGCAATACTTTGCAATATATGTATCACAACACAGTAATATTCCTTCTTGCCCTCATCCTTGATGTTTTCACTTCAGTACAGCAACTATAAAGAGATATTATGTAGCTGCTCTAGAACCGTGATGGCGAACCTGAGGCACGCGGAACCCTCTCTGTGGGCACACATGCCATCACCAGCTGCTCTTCTGGTTTCAGCGCACTGGCCAGCTGGTCTTTGCGAGCGCTAGAGCACCAGAAAACAGCCTGAAAAACGGCCCTCAAATGGCCCCAAAAATGTCCTGAAAATGCCCCAAAACTGCCTGAAAATGCCCCAAAATGGCCTGAAAATGCCTAAATCCCAGGCATGCGCACACCGGCTAGTTGGTCTTCAGGTTTCCAGCGCTTTGGCACATCCACATGCATGCACGTGTGTTCTGGTTTGGGCACTCAGCTCCAGAAAGGTTCGCCATCACTGCTCTAGGACAATAGCCTTCAACCTTTTTGGCACCAGGAACCCATTTCATGGAAGACCATTTTTCCATGGACTGGGAGAAGGGAATGGTTTCAATTTCATTCACTTGCCCATTGCTCACCTCCAGCTGTGCAGCCCAGTTTCTAACAGGCCATGGACCAGGACCAATTCATGGCCTGGAGGTTGTGGACCTCTGCTCTAGAAGTATTAAATAATCAGGATTGTATACTATACATTGGTGTCCCTATACTGCATAAGTGTTTCCCTGAATGTGCAACCCTCAGATTGAGGCTGGCAAAATCAGCAGATTGGCAAAATCAGCCCTGGCTCTGTACATTTAGCTGAACAGGAACCATCTGGGACTCAGGCAAACTGGATGGCTCTGCTGGGACGAGAGGTTTCTGGCAATTCCTCGTTATCTCCCCAGTTGACTTGGAGAAACTGGGATTATTACGGGACTGTTATCTCCCCCCCATCCCCTCTGCGGATGTAGGGTAGGTTTGAGAATGCTGGGGGCTGGTCAGCTTGGCAGTTGTCCTCTGGATTCTGCCTTACTGGGCATTATGGGGAATGGAGAATGGAAAGGGTCTTCTAACCGGCTCCTGCTGGTCTTGTGGCCCATAAGACATCAAAGGGCTGAACATCTGAAGAGGATGAAACATCTCCCTCCCCTTTCTCTCCCCTCCCCCCTTTTGCCTAAAGAACATCTTGCAGCCAGTTCACAGAGAACATTGGCCTGTAGATACTGCTTATGCCAAACTCGGACTCAAACTCTGGATATCTTTTTGAAAGATATCACTTTGAAAGACCTTAAAATGACTCTCGTTGCTGCTCAGCGAGGGGGAATTTCATCTCCCTGCCACCTTCCGACTTATGGATTGTTAGTTATCCCCCAGTGGATTCCAATGCATCTTTTATTTCATCTTTTTATAGTATCCTGGCTTATGTGCAGTAGTTATATTCCTCCATAATCGCCATATATATTTTATTGTATAGATATTTTAATATTTTATATGATAGGTTTTTAATTAGCATTTATTTAATCAATTTTTAATTAATTGTTTGGGATGAGTGGTAGTATGATTGAGGGGAGGGGACCCTCCCACCACTGGGATATGATGGGAGAGGGTGGAATGGGATGATGGCCTCTTTAAGGGGCGAGGGTCCCCCAATTTCGGTGGTGTCTGGGAGAGGCAGGTATGGCAGGAGCCATGGGATAAGCCATTGTCGGGGAATGGCTTAGGGGCGGGGTACCTTCGAGACCGCCTGCTGCCACCACATGCCTCCCAGCGCCCGGTGAGATCCCATAGGGAGGCCTTGCTCCGAGTCCCGTCAGCGAAGCAGTGCAAGCTGGCGGGGACACGAGCGCGGGCCTTCTCGGTGGGGGCGCCGTCCCTCTGGAATTCGCTCCCTGTTGAGATCAGAACTATCTCCAGTCTACCTGTCTTTCGTAAGGCCATAAAGACCTGGCTTTGCAAGCAAGCTTGGTCCTGATTCCCTGTGTTTCCCCCCCCCCGGAGTTGTTAGGTTGGTGTGTTTGGATGAGTGATTGTGTTTTTGATATTTATTGTATAGGATGGTTTTATTTTGTTGTTAGCCGCCTCGAGTTCCCCTTGGGTGAAGAGAGGCGGGGTATAAATACGATAAATAAATAAATTAGAGCAAATTCAGAAAAGGTCAAGGTCAGGTTTCACATTGGGACTTTATAGTAAATCACATTTCCCAACACTTATCCCTTTGTTCAACACCTCGCCAAACTGGGGGAGGGGGAGATGAAGTCTCAAACACAAGTTTTTGTCCACTGCAGTCCATTGAGACTTTATAAATGGTTTGAACCCAGATATAAAGTTTGAACTTTAGAGGAATAATTTTGCATCTCAACAAACTTGCCTTTTCCGCCTGAACCTATGGGAAGGTATTGTGAACCTCTGCCACCAGATAGGGCACCAAACATTGCTTGCTTAATCTTCTATGATTGCAGCCAATCAAAAGAAGACCGTCTAGACATAGCCAATCTGTTGGCTTGCTCTGGTGTGTTTTGAGCAGTAGCCATGATAACAAAGTTGAAATCATGAAACTGAACTACTCTGCTACCTCTAGCAATGCCAATCGTACATTATACGATTATCAGTTTAAATGATAATTCTTTCATTTCTAGGCATATACCAGAGGAACATGATTATGAGAGCTTTCTCATATTTCATGCATAAAAAAAATGTTGTAAGAGCTAGTATCAATGCAGCATTAGGGAAAGGTTAGGTCTAGGAAGAGAAGATTCAAGTGATATAGTACAAACTTCCAAAATGAATATGCTGTCGCAGCTCCTAATAGATAAAGGAACACAACGTGGGAAGCCTGCTGGGATTAGAGCAGTACCACTGTGTCCCTTAACTTTGTGGTAGTTGGCTGATACAGAAGAACTTAAATTGCAGGTTTCTGGTCTAATTTAAATCCTAGTACTATAATGTGCTGAAACGTGAAAAGATATTTGAAAACAAGGCCTAAAGCTGTGTGTAGCAATCTTTTAGGAACCTGCTATGCTTACCCTTGCCCTAAATGCTTTTTGAGTTGATGCCAAAACTGATTATACTTCATTGACAAGATGCCACAATCCAATACAGGACACTGTGTGTTTGACAGAATTTGGAGTTTTGTAGTATGTTGGAAGACAATGCAATACAGGTCCTTGACTTACAACCAGAATTGCAGCCACAATTTCTGTTGTAAATTGAAGCACTCCTGTGACTGACCCAATTTTACTGCCTTTTTTTTTTGAGGTGGTTGTAGAGCAAATGTACTGTTGTAAAGCAAACATAATGGTTGTAAAACAAAAGCATTCATTCCTATATTGTTGTTGTTGTTGCTTTTGCTGGTAATCAGCTAGAAAGGGTGGAAACTGATTAAAAAAAACCATACATTGCAATCATGTGACTAAAGAATGCTGCAAATGGTGGTAAAACTGATCCAGCCACCTAGCATCCAAATTGCAGTCATGTGTCCAAGGGGCAGGGAGGGGAAAGAGCCACTGTCAGAACTTCAGAATTAGGGCATAAGTATCTTTTGGGTGAATCCCTCATTATGCAAAGATTACGTGTTGTTTGTCTGTCTGTGTAAGATACACTTTTAAATCTTATAATTCTGTTTTAATCTTGATTTCCAAATCAGCTCATTCTCAGACTATTTTGAAAGATTACTGAAAGATACTGCAAAATGCTGATTATCTAATCTGTAAACCTTGTGACATATAGCATTACAGATATACTCTAGAACAATGGTGGCAAACCTTTTTGAGGTTCCGTGCCAAAAATGTGTGCACATGGCATGTGCCCCTGCACCCCCTCCATGCACGTGCATGCATGCAACCTCACCCACGCTCCCCATGCCCTGTGTCTGTGTACATGACCCCATGCTTCCTCCGCCCCCCATGCATGCACACACGACCCCCCACGCTCCCCCTGTGCATGCACACACAACCCCACCATGCACCTCCTGCCAACCAGCTGATTTTTTGCCTCTGCTGCCCATACGTGGGGGCAGGGGAAGCACGGTGGGTCACATGCACTCCCCTGCCTCTGCACATGCACGGCAGAAGCCCAAAAATCAGCTGGCTGGCAGGAGGCACTTGCACATGCTCAGTGGAGCCATAGGTTCTCCATCACGGTCCTAGAAGCACTTTCATGTATTATTAAATAAAACATCATGAATAAAAGACTTTCTTTTTTGCATGCTTTTATTGTTTTCTAACACAGACAACTCAAAGACATTACATTATGTCTTTTCATATCCTTCACAATTCCTGCTTACCATAACATTTGCTCTGTATTATTACAAACTACATCCTTGATTTTCTTGTCTATTATATCACACTAATTATTTTTTCCATTGATTGTGAAGCTAGGAATGGCTTAACTATTGCTTATTTTCATCTCCTATAGAAGCCTCTTCCCTCTGATATTTGAGGAACACAGAAAGCCAAATAACCCATAACTTTGAGGCTTTTCTTTAAGGTATTTCTTCTAATACTTCTGTGATAATGTCATGCAGGAGCTGTGTTAAACTAAGCAATCACCTTGTAAAGTAGATATTCTATTGATATAATTCAATTAATATTACTTAAAAAAGCTTGGGCTTAGAAGGTAGTCAATGAATGGTATTCTTCCCATTTTAATTGTGAGAGAAGTAAATATTTAAACATTTCACTATATTTGAAATATTGTAATCTCCGTAAAAGAAAATGTTTTATTAATGTCACTTGCTGTCAATTTGTAAGACAGGTCAGTTCTGAAAATTCTTACATAAGCCCAGATATTCAAAATCAAATTTAATGATCCAGAGGATTTTATAAAGGCCAAGAGCTGGTGAACTAGAAAGAATGGGGTTTTAAATGGGGTTTAGCTGCCTTGAGTTCCCCTTGACCGGGGAAATGAGCCAGGGTATAAATTGAATTAAATAAATAAATAAATAAATAAATAAATAATAAAAAAACAGAACTATTTGGGAGCATAAATAGTTGTGTTTACTAAGATCAGAAGAGACTCTTAAAATATTCCATACCACTGCACAATTCCTAGGGTCTCTACACATATAGGACTTAGCACTTAGATTGATATACCACTTCACAGGGCTTTATAGCCTTCTCTAGTCAACCTATTGCTCCCAGCAATCTGGGTCCTCATTTTATCTACCTCAGAAGGATGGAAGGTTAAGTCAAGCTTGAGCTGGTGAGACTAGAACTGCCTACCAAACTGCTGGCTGTCAGCAGTCAGCAAAATTAGCCTGCAATACTGCATTCTAACCACTGCACCACCACAGCTCCTTATGGATGTTGTCTGTCTTTTCTATATGATCTGAAGTGAAACCAGAGAAAACATATGTTCTATTTTATCTACTCACTGCCTGAAATAAAAAAATAGTATCTGTCTGTCTCTACTATAAACTAAAAGCTACAGAAAAGTTTGTGATTTTACCAGTCCATATGTCCACATATTAACCAAACTAAAGAATACTTCCTTGGTCCTGCTGCTATAATAGTCACAAATTCCCACAACTTTGAAATTTATTTATTTATTCATTAAATTTATACCCCACCTCCCTTCCCCGATAAAGGGGAACACGAGGCAGCTAACAACATTTTTAAAATACAATACACATCATATAAAAACTAACAATAAAACCTACACAATATTAAAGATGCTAAAAAACACAATCATACATTTAAGCGTACAACCATTCATACAAGCGAGTCCATTAATTCCAAGCCTGCCAGCAGAGCCAGGTCTTCAGTGCCCGGTGGAAAGCCAGTAGATTTGGGACAGTCCAGATCTCAATGGGGAGCTGATTCCAGAGGGCTGGTCCTCCACAGAGAAGGTCTTTGTCCGCGGGCCCGCCAGCTGACATTGTTTAGCTGACAGAACCCATAGAAGGCTGACTTTGTGAGATCTCATGGGGCAGTGGGAGGCATAAGGTGGAAGAAATTATTTTGAGATTGGTTAAAGCTTATCTTCCCAGGGACCTCTTTTTTCATGTCCTCTGTGCTAGAGAATGGAAACACCTGTGTTTCTATTATAATAGGGTTTGATGGCTCCACCAGTAGGAGCCAACCAATATGAGGAAAATGTTTTGGAAGGAACATGGTCCAACATTGAGCTGAATGTACCTAAATAAAAAAGTGTTCAAAATGATAGACATCTTATAAAGTGTAGTACTTTGAAAGCAAACCCAATGTATTATTTTCAAAGTGCAAGGAACTATCCTGTTATTAAAATAGATGTCTTCTATGGTGTGGCAACCAAAATAAATTTATTAAACCTTTTCTCAAAAAAAGTGCTTCTCCACAAGATCAGATTACGAGCAACCTTTAAAAATGGCAAAAAACAAAGATGCTTTTAAACTCTTTGTGACAATAATTTGATTAGAAATCACTTTACATAGCACAGTTAGTGAGATAACTTTTTGAACCTGGGTTTTCAGATGCTGTTGATGGCATTGTATGAGTTATATCAGTGATGGCTACTCTGAAGTGACATTTTTCAAGTACAAAAATGCATTCACTGAATTAATCAATTCTATAGTTTGTTTGACAAGCTTCAGGATTTCTGGACATACCAAGACATATGTTCTGTGATGTTTGTATGTTAAGGAAGGAAACTGGAAACATCTATTTTGGGATTATGTAGATTTTAAACAACAACAAAAAATCTCTAGAGATCAATTTATTACAATTTATTTTAGGCCAACTGACTCAGAGCATGAATCAGTTGGCCTAAATATATATAAGCATTTTGAAGGAACAGTTGGTATGAAAGTCTAAGGAATTACTTTAAATTCTGCTAAATTAATTTTTATAGTTTGAGGGATCAGGTTGTTGCCTGTGTCAGACAAAGCATGTAGCTATTCTTGCAGGTGAATGTTCCAGAAGGTATGTTGTTCCAGAGGGTGGTGCCAGCCTTCCCAATAAACCAGACAGGAAACATGACTAGATGAGCTAATTGTACTTTATTGTAAGGATACATTAACAGAATATTGCAAGTCTGAAGTGGAAATTCCTTGCCAGCACTTTTCATTGCCTGAACTATTAGGGTGAGTCCTCCTATGCTTCTTTCTTTGACTGTGAAGCCGTCAGAGGCTCTTGCCTCCTTGTCTGTTTTTTTCCTAGGCAGCATCTCTTCCCCTCATCCCCCAAGGTCATCCATATATTCCATTACAGGCAGGTACCAAAGCAGGTCTTGTAGGTCTTCCCAAATGGATTTTTTTTTTCACAGACAGGACATGCAGATCCCTCTCCTGCCAGATAGATAGAGCAGGTAAATGTAATGAAAGAGGTGGTCCCTCAGATAACCTGGCTCCATGTCACCCAGGGCTTTAAAGGTCCAAAACAGCATTTTACCTGGAAGCAAACTGATAACCAGTGAATCTCACAAAGTAGAGATTTAACATGCATCATCTTAGGGACACTCATAACTGTCCATGCCACTGCAGTTTTGGATACTCTTCTTGGGTAGTCCCATGTAGAGTGCATTACAATAGTCCATATGTTAGTGACTAGGGCATGAGTAGTGGTGAGATGGATGGCAAACACATTTAATAAATAATAATAATAAATAATAATGAGTGATTGTGTCCAGAGCTTCAAATCCAATAATGGGCACAACTAATGCACAACTCAAATTTATGCAAAAGCCTTCCTGGTGATGACTGACACCTGCTCCTCAGAAGGACCCCAGATTGCGAGCTGAATCTGGGGCAGTGCCACCATATCCAGTACTAAAGATGGTAAAGTCCCAAATTCAGAAAGTCTTAAAACCCAAAGCCACTCATTCCTGCAAGGGTTCATGGAAGCCTGTTGTTCCCTACTCAGACCCTTACAGCCTCCAAGCCCAGGGCCAGACAACCACATCATTATTTGTTGTGGTTACATACCATTGTGGTGGCCAGAAAGATACAATTGAGTATCATCATCATCATCATCATCATCATCATCATCATCATCATCAGGAGGCTATCTTATCCCATGGTGACAGATGGGCTCACCTGCCAGCCTCATGTAGATGCTAAATAAAAGTGAAAAGAACACCAAACACTGCATAGTATTGTAATTGCTAAATAATAATTCCCAGAAGACTTTCTTTCTTTTTTTAAAAAATGGATACACATTGGAAATGTTGTTTCTGTAGTACTTATAGAAAAGCATTTTATATAAAGAAAAAAAAAGACAAACTTCATTGGATTATTTACTGTTGTACCTGGAAATATGTATGATGTTGGGGGTTGTTGGTGGCCTTTCTACAAATAACTCCTTTATAAATGGTACATATTTAATTTATAAAGGATTTGCAAGTTAAAGCCTTGCTACCCCACAATGAAATGATTTTTTGGGGGAGATAAATGACTTAATGATTGGTGTATCTAATTACAAAAAAATTGAAAATGCCTTTACCCGATTCTTATCATTTTTTAAAAAGACAAGATGTTTTCTGCAAAGCAAAACAAAAAACAACCCAAACTCAGCCACAGTTGTAAGCCTTAGATTGTAATAGATGCTGCTCTTTAAAAGTGCAAATGATAGATTTGTAGTACAAATTTAATTTTGTTTGCTGAATATACCATTAAATGTTTGATTGTTTGTGGAGGCTTTTGCTGAATGCTACAATTGACCTTGGATATGATAGAAATGTAAAAGTTATCATTTCAGAACAGTAAATATTGGAAAGAGAGATTTTCTTACCAGTTGGCCCTGAGAAGTAGTCCGAAAAGTGCTTTTCCCAAAAGTCAACTGGACTCTCTGTGTTTTCTTTGAAAACATTTTGCTTCCCATCCAAGGAGCTTCTTCAGCTCTACCTGACTGGTAGGGAATGTCAGGAACCAATCAGTTAGAACTGAAGAAGCTTCCTGGATAAGAAGCTAAATATTTTCAAAGAAAACACCCAGAAAGTTCAGTTGCCCTTTGAAAAAAGCCCCTTTGGGACAAACATCCATGATTAGAATCTCAATAGAGACCTAGGAAGCAGAAAGTTTTTTTTTTTAAAAAAAGGTTCTATAAAATAATAAATAACTCTATAATAGATAAATCTATATATCTATAAAAGAGAAGTGGGGTGCGGATGTGTGTTTGTATATGCTCTATACAAACTTTCAGTCCTGCACCAATCTAGCTCAAATTTGGCAGTTAGTTAGCTAAGTGTAGTAAGATCAGCACTGTCGGGGTCATAAAAAGGTAGGGGGCCTTTTTACCCCCTTTTTGGGTGTAAAGAGGACACTCTAATGAACAAGCAGGAAG
>JANHGC010028820.1:0-10505 GCA_027560395.1 Boaedon fuliginosus | reverse complement strand
CTTCTCTTTGTTAGACTAGACATAATTATAAATGTTTGTCATATGGTTTAGCCTCCAGACTCCTAATCATCTTTGTTGTTCTTCTCTTTCTAGAGTCACAATATTTTTTGTTGTTTGTATTGTGGAGAACAAAACTGGATGCAGTATTTCAAATATGGTTCCATGAAGTCAGTAGAAAATGGTACTAACATTTCATGTGATTTTGACACAATCCCTTTATTAATGCAGCCTATTAATACATTTGTTGTTTGTTGTTATTTTATTTTTGTTTTTTGGCAGCTGGCTCATATATAAGTGATGGTCCATTGGAAACACCAAGATCCTTCTCACAGTTACTAATGTTGAACCACTATGCCTATTCTATACCTATGCATTTACTTTTGCCCGCCTCAGTGTAGGACCTTACTTTTCTCATCACTGAACTGCATCTTGTTGAATGGGGGCCAATGTTCAAGTCTGTCAAGATCCTTCTGGAGCTTAAATCTATCTCTTAAAGTATTAGTTATTCCTCTCAACTGGTCATCTGCAAGTTTAATTGTTTTTCCCCTTATCCTTTCATCTAGATCATTTATGAATATGTTGAAGGGTACTGGGCCCAACTCTGAACCTTTTGGCACCTCACTGCATGCTTTCCTCTGTTCAGATATAGTTCCATTGAGGACTACTAATAACCACTTTGGGTTTTTATTAGGTGCTCACAAATCCTTCTTGGTTATCTTTTCCAGGATTTGTGATTGGTCTATAATTTCCTCAATCCATTTCTTACCCCTTTTTATAGATTGGAACCATACTGGCTCTTTTCTAGTCCTCTGATATTTCCCCTGTGCTACATGAGCCTTGAAAGATTACATTCAGTGGCTTTGATACCAGTTTCTTCATAACCTGGGTAGTAACCATTAAAGAAAAGTGAAGTAAAGCCATTAAACCAAGAAACCTGAATTTAAGACAATGGAACTTTACTAACAACTCAAACCAATAATGAGAATGAAAGAAGGGTCATTATGAAATATTTAAATTTAAAAGAAGAAAGTTTTAGCTTAGCAATTATTTTTCTGAATTAATTCTATAAATTACTAATATATATCGATAAATGGATCCAGATACAATCATTCCTAATGCTAAGAATAGATGCATTCAAATATGATGATGACAGACTACTCATTATGGGACTCCAGATATCCCACCTTGTCACAAGGTGTCAAGTATCAGGTTTTTATTTAAAGCATGCACCATTTGATCCCTTGGACTCTCACCTGCTTGATTAGCTTAATTAGCAGTGTGTCAAAACAATGGGGGTTGGTGCTTGGGATATTTGTTGCTGATGATGATCTTGTCAGCCTGCAGGTGCTGCAACTAAGCAGTTAAAGCATCAATCTGCTGCTGCAGAGAATTTCCAGTCATAAGATCTGGAATAATAGCTTGCTGCTGGTCAGGTTGTCTACCAGATGGTGCTATAACCATGGCATGTGGCACAGCTGTCTGAGGAGCCTGACATTTTGTTGAGTGTATGATCAGTTTACTGATTCAGTTTGAGCAGCATAAATCATTTTGAGCAGCATAAATTGATTTCTTCTTGCTGCAATTCTTGCTTCAGCCCTTGCCCTTTCCGCATGTCTAGTGGCATGGATTAAATCCAATTCAGCTGCATCAGCCTTTAATTGTGCGTCTTGGGCATACTGAGCCATGAAACTCTTGTCTGCAGAAGCCATGATTCATGGGCTTTATTAAATCTAAAACTGATGAATGCTTGTTGAGAGTGGGTATGAAAAGGTTCTGGTTTATGCTGGTATTGTTTATATTGGTCCTATATTGTTTATATTGGTCCTAACAAACAGATGAGTGAAAATTTTGCAGCAGCATTGCAGCAACACTTCACACTAAAATCATTAGGACATATCAACACATACTTAGGTGTTCTAGTTGTAAAAACACAGAAGGGGTTTCGTCTTTCACAAAAAGACAAAGTTGAGTAACTCTGACACATTGCAACATGCAAAATGCTAAACCAGTTAGCACACCTTTGCAAACAGATTTTTCATGCACACGAAGATGGTCCTGAGTTCAAAGATCAAACACTGTATAGGCCAGTCATAGGTTCATTGTTATAGATTAGCAATTGGGCTCAACCAGACATCTCACTCATTGTAAATCTCTTGTCTAGACATGTAGGCAAGGCAAAAAGATTTCACTGGACTGCAGTCAAGAGATTACTCAGATACCTCAAATACACCATGGATTTGAGTCTCATACTCGAACCCACACAAAAGAAAACCACATGTCAGTCCCTGGAATACATGAGGTCAGCAGCTTTAAGACAAGAGATAGGTGTTGGCCGGAATGAAGATAAATACCGCCAGGAAATATCCAGCGCCTGACACTAACCTCATTTTGTTTGGTTTTCTGTTTGTTTGGTTGCGATAATAAAGTTGGTGTTTAACTGCAGCTATCCTTGTTTGTGGTTTTTCTCTCCTTATGTCTGCACACACCCACAGGCAGCTGACACCACACACATGTGCTGTTACACTGATGCTGATTGGGTGTGTGATAGAAAATCATGCAAAAACCCTTCAGGATACATGGTTTTCTTGAATAATTGTCCAATATACTGGTATATAGGGAAGCAAAAGTTTGTTGCTTGTTCCACAGTGGAAGCAGAGTATGCCAGTGTTTCAAATGCAACTCACTAATTTGGTTTGATGCTTTAGTGTCAGAGATCTGGACTCAACCAATGCACCCTATTCCAGTGATGGAAGACAACGAAGCTGTCATATGTATTTCCAGTGCAAGGGCAGTAGGTTCCTAGTCCAGACACAAAGACATACGTTTCAAGAACATCAGACATGAGGTTAAAAGAGGTTTTGTGAAAATGCAATACTTGCCAACACACGATCAGATTGCTGATCTCCTCACTAAACCACACCCACTAGCTAGACACGAATATCTATGCCAGAAGATATGCCTTACCTGGCCTGACAGCCGACAAACTGAAGAAGGGGAATTGTCACAAGTTTCGTTTTCCCAAGTCTGTCAAGAGAGTGGACATCTGGCATTGTTGCCAGAGCAAAAATCTATCATGTGAGGAATGCCGCCTCGAGTTCCCCAGATGGGTGAAGAGAGGCGGGATATAAATCGAATAAAATAAATAAACAAATAAATGAATGTTTTGGCTATGTCTGCAGTTGCGCAGAGAGCTTGCCACACCTCCTATTATGTGCCTTTCCAAGATGGTTCCTTTGGGAACAGACGTGTATTTTATAGCTATGTAAGCTTTTGTTTATTTCAGTAAACTGATTTTATTATTCTAGCTTTCTCGTTGGATTTTTATTTTAAGCATGTATCGTATGATCCATCGATCTCTCACCTGCTTAATTAGCAGCGTGTCAATTTTTACTCCAAAAGCATTTTATTAAAATATATTTTATAAAAATAAAAAAAATGAAATTTAAATAAAAAAATCTGATTTAAATAAAAAAATGTTTTTTCTACTTTCTTTTTCACTTGACCGTATTTGAAAACAACCCTTTGCATGCTATGAATTTGTGATTGACCCAGTCAACACGTATAATTCATCATTGGATATTTGAACTTGGATCTGGGTAGTTTTCCATGGGTCAAATGAAGCACGATTAATGTAAGAGCTTATTCGAACATTGTGACGTGTTTGCTTTTTCATTGTAATGTAAACTTTTTTATCTTTTTCTCATCTTCTGCAACCATTTTATGCACAATTAAAGATACCCTTTTATTTGACTCTTATAGACAAAGAGGATGGCAAAAAGAGCCCTCTTGACAACTGAGGATAACAAGCAACCTTGAAAAGAAAAGCAAATCAGTGCAGAAATCAAAATATTTTCCATTTCCTTCAGAGAGCTACACAATTCTTCAACTTCTTCAGCAGGGGAGAAAGAAACAAGAGAAAATCAAGAGGAGATTTCTAACTGGGAAAAATAGTGTGTGAAATTCAAGCATACATTACATGAAAAGTGAAGGGAGATAATTTTTCCATTCAGCAAAAGAGAGAAATACCTGGAAGTCAGTGGGGACGAAACCATCACTTGGATAGCCACATAGGGCAGAGACTGATGCAGGCCTCGGAGGAAGAAAATCACCACTAAATCAAAGCACTACTAAACAAGGGACCATCCATATTTTTGACTTCAGGAATATTACTTGTGGAAAATTTCCATAAATGTTACTGTTGTGGGAAATATACAACTTGCAAATGACAGCTGATTATGCCCAAGTGGATCCTAACTGGAGAAAAGTCATGCAAATACTCCGAATGTGGCAAGATCTTTGGTCAGAACAACTCCGTTGTGGTTCTTGTAAGAATCCATACAGGAGAGAAGCTCCCAATGCGGTAAATACTTTAGCAATCATGGCACTGTGGTGATACTCCAGAGGACCCACATCAGGGAGAAACCATTTGAATGTTGTTTCTGGGAAAAGATTCACTAGAAATTCCCACCTCATCATGCACAAGAGGTTTCACACAGGAGAGAAACCCTTTGAATGTCCTGATTGTGGGAAGAGTTTCAGTCAGAATTCCAGCCTGGTGGAACACCAGAGAACTCACACAGGAGAGAAACCGTTTGAATGTCCTCATTGTGGGAAACGTTTCAGTCGGAATTCCAGCCTGATGAAACACCAGCGGATTCACACAGGAGAGAAACCCTTTGAATGTCCTGACTGTGGGAAAAGTTTCATTCGGAATTCCAGCCTGCTGATACATCAGAGGACTCACACAGGAGAGAAACCGTTTGAATGTCCTCATTGTGGGAAACGTTTCAGTCGGAATTCCAGCCTGATGATACATCAGAGGACTCACACAGGAGAGAAACCCTTTGAATGTCCTTATTGTGGGAAATGTTTCAGTCAGAATTCCAGCCTGGTGATACACCAGAGGACTCACACCGGTGAGAAACCATTTGAATGTCCTGATTGTGGGAAAAATTTCAGTCAGAGTTCCACCCTTATTAACCACCAGAGGATTCATACAGGAGAGAAAGCCTTTGAATGTCCTGCTTGTAGGCAAAGTTTCAGTCAGAGTTCCAACCTTATTAAGCATCAGAGGATTCATACAGGAGTGAAACCTTTTGAATGTCCTGATTGTGGGCTACGTTTTACTCAGAGTTCTAACCTTGTGAAACACCAGAGGACTCACACAGGAGAGAAGTCGTATGAGTGTCCAGACTGTGGGAAAGATTTCAGTACTAGGGCTAGCCTTCTAAATCATGTGCTTATACACACAGGGGAGAAACCATTTAACTGCCCAGAGTGTGATCGATGCTTCAGGAAACCTTCCAGCCTTATCTCACACAAGAAAATCCATATGAGGCCCAAAGTGATGAGTGTAGAGAAGGCTTAAATTTCATTTCTAATGTCCCTTTGTAAGTCCAGTTGAGCACCAAACATTTCTGTTAGGGAGAGATGTGAGAAAAAAATTGTGCTGTAGGTAATGTTTCATTTCTAAAACAGGATTGGGTAAGAATCATCAATAACTTATGAGGAAGACAAAGGAAAGTGTCAGCATTTCTGTAAACGTTGGGACACGGTAATGCAAAGCTCTCTTCCCAACGCTTTCATTTCTCTCCCAGGGCTCCTTAACGTTTTTCAAAAATCCCTTTAAATAACTATAACATTATAGCAGCAGAAGTGACATTTTAGATATGCAGACAAGCTATACAGTTCTCCCTCATATTAGGGTTCTTTATGGACATGTTCTTTTCTTGTAAACAATATGGCACTGATAATGCCACTGCTGCCTCCTGTGATTTTTTTTTTTAATTTCCGTACCTAGCAAACAAATATAGGATTTTTTAGTGGTGCACCATCCATTTATTATCCTGACACAACTGTGCTTAACCTAGAATTTTTTAGATGGATTGGAATCGTCTGGAATATGAATAATAATTTCAATAAAATGTTCGTTTTATTTACCGAAATTCTTTCCATTAATGAGAGTTGCAAATTTTCCCACTTTTCAAGATCAATTTCTGTCTGTCGTATCAATTTTCCATTGTTATCTTCTCTAATTGTAGTGGATCTTGCAGTTAACCAGATCCTTAATATTTAATCTTTTTTGTTATTTGTATCCCCATTTTTTACTCAGTTTTGTATTTTGTTTTGTTAAAAGATTCTTTGTCAATATTTTAGTTTTTTCTTCATTTATTTTCATTCTCGCTACTGCCCCAAATTCTTCTATTCTGGTGAGTAATTTTGGTCCTGTCTCTATAGGTTCTTCCATTATAAAGACCAAATCATCCGCACAAGCTTGTGTTTTGTAGTGTTCTTTCTTTATGTTTAAACCTTTTATTTCTTCATCTTTCCTAATTTATCTCAGTAGGACTTCCAATGTTAGAATGAATAACAAAGGGGATAGGGGACAACCTTGTCTTTTGCCTTTCTCTTATTTTGAATCAGTCTGTTTCTTCTCCGTTGATTAATATTTTAGCTGATTGTTTTGAGGGAAAATAAAGTAATATTACAGGGTTAGATATCGCAGATTAAATACAGAAAGATAGAAAGGTAAGCATTAGGGTTACGATATTGAAAGACAGAAATGTAATTGTTAAGAGTTGAAAACTTTGAAATATAGAACTATAATTGTTACACCTCCAGCACAGAAATGGACTGAGCATTGAATTATATATTATTTGTGATCTCCTGCAGCGCAAAGTTTGATGTTTTGGATTACTTTTGTAACAAAAAAAATTGGCAAAAAGTAAAAAAAAAGAGAGAAAGGGTCAGTAGAGAGGTGAGTTTGCAGAGAAGAAAATGGACTTTGACATCGGGAGGTCTGATAAAGGAGACACAAGAGGATTTGGACGCGTCCTCTTGGTGCCAGGCCAACTGATAAAGGAGATAATAAATGTTACTTATTAGGTGCTACCTCAGGCCTGTCCTTTCATGAAAGAATCGAGGCCTTAAGAAGCTGTTTGTTCCCAATATCTGAAAAATAACCCGCTTAGCTAGTGAGGAAGGGCAGACCTCCCTCTGACCCTGGAGAAGATCATTTACACGCAGGGTAACATGTGTGTCTCTAAATCTCTGCCTTTTCCTTTTCCAGAATTATGGAAACAGGCTTTTCTTAAGAGATGATCCAGATATGAATTCCGGGCATATTTCCACCCGAATTTAGACATCATCTTCAGCTTCTTGAACCTACGTAAGAGCTGGAATGCGCACCTGGGCCAAAATGTAAACTTTTCTACAAGTTGCAAATGCCCGATGTAATTCCAAAGATGAGTCAAGAGATTTTGGACTGGGGAAAACAAAATACATTGGGAAAAGAATATTTGGAGAAAAGACAAGAAAAAAGAGCATCTTACAGTATAGACAGGACACGTGACAAGAGGCTAACAGAGTTGGAAGGGACCTTGGAGGTCTTCTAGTCCAACCCCATACCAGCAGAGGACCCTATACCAGTGATGGGTAAAGTGCATGCACCTGCACCCATGAGGCAATGTGCGCGTGACACCCCCCGTGTGACCCGGGCGCTACATATACGCGCCCCACGCATGCTCACATGACACACACCCCTGTGCCCCATTTTGGGCCTAGTAGTAGGGAGGACAATCCTTCTTTCGTAAATTCTGTCCTCCCTCGAAAAGTCTCCTCCTCCATGCCCTCCTTTTCAATATTTGAAGACTAATCCATAAATCTCTGTCTTCGATCGATGCTGGGCCGATCTGTGGCATGTGAGGTGACCTATTCGTGTTTTGACAGGACGGTTCATCGAGGCTCGGCACAGGGCGGCGAGACGCGGTTATGAGACACAGGCGCTCCGCTGAGGAGAGACCTTGAGAGGTTCTAGTGTATTCTGTATCATTGTTGCAATGAATAAAATGATATTTTTTTATTTATGATATTTTTTCTTCTTCAATGTATTTGTGTCCTTCTTTTCATGGCAAAAAAGTTGGTCGCCTTACTAGTAGGCCTCTCTGCAGCCTTCCTCGGAGTAAAAACGGGTCGCGGGGGGCCGCGCCGTACCCCCGTGCCCTGTTTTTGCTCCCAGGAGGCTGCAAGGAGGCCTGCCCCGCTTCACCCGCCTGTGCCACCCACATCCCTGCGCATGTACAGCAGAGAGACCCGAAAATCAGCTGGCCAGCAGGAGGCACGCGCAATGGCGGTGGAGCTGAGCTGGGGCAACGGTTACGGCTTGCATGCCCGCAGAGAGGGCTCTGGCGTACCACCCGGGATTACCGCCTGCAATCTCTTCTTGAAAGCCTCCAGTGACAGAGCACCCACAACTTCTGGACCCACAACAACTGGTTCATATTTACAAAGGTTGCCCTGTCCTGGATCGTGGGGTCCCCTTTTGCGACTGTCCGACGAGCCGAGTCCATGGAGGGACAACTGGCTTTGCTTACAAATGGCAGGTAGTCCTCCAGCTACGACCACAACGGAGCCCGGCATTCTCGTTGCTGAGCGAGGCATTTGTGAAGTGAATTTAGCCCCATTTGACGACCTTTCTTCCAACAATGGTTAAGGGAATGTCGGCAGTTGTTGGATGAGACACACGGCTGTTAAGTGAGTCGGGGTTCCCCGTGGACTTTGCTGGCCAGAAGGACGCAAAAGGGGATCGCGTGACTCTGAGACACAGCAACGGTCATATGTCTGGGTCAGTGGCCAGGCGTCCGAATTTTGATCGAATAGAGAATTGAATAGAAAATAGAATAGAAAATAGAATATTGAGAACAGAATAGAATATAGAATAAAATAGAATATAGAATAGAATAGAATAGAACAGAATAGAAAATAGGATAGGATAATGAGAGAATAGAATACAGAATAGAATAGAATACAGAATAGAATAGAAAATAGAACAGAATAATGAGAATAGTATAGTATAGTATAGTATAGTATAGTATAGTATAGTATAGTATAGTATAGTATAGAACAGAACAGAACAGAACAGAACAGAACAGAATAGAATAGAATAGGAATAGAATGAGTTGTAAGGGACCCTGGAGGTCTTCTAGTCCAGCCCCCTGCTCAAGCAGGAGAGCCATGGGGATGCTATGTCACCTTTTTCAGTGCCGTCGCAACTTCAAACGGCCACTAAATGAACCGATGTAAGTTGAGGACCACCTGTGCGTGATTCACATAAGAGCTACAATAATGATTGGCTTAACAACCCCGGCGAGAAAGGCCATACAGTTGATCCATGACTCACTTTAAACAACTGCCTTGTTTAGCCAATTCCTCCCCCAATTTTGGCCCAGGACATCCATGTGGTCCAAAGCTATTTCAAAGCGCAGCTTTCCCATTCAGCTCCGAAACTCAATCCCAGCCATTGAGCGGCCAAAAACGCTAATATACCTCATCCCCGCAGTGGCCATCTTGACTTTTCTGACCCCCTCTGAGTCGTAATAACCCTGAATTAAACCACATTCAAGAACACTTCAACCTGCTCCTCCCAGGCTATTTTTTTTTGCAAGGCGGAATTAAAAAAAAGCACCTCCCTTAATTCCAGGTCTGGCTTCATGTACCGCGAATGCGATAATAATGGGGTTTCTTTAACGAGGGAAGGAGGGAAAAAAATTTAAACGTTTATTATAAAAGTTGGAGGGACGGGGCGAAAGACCCACCTTGATAGCTCATAATCACCGCTCTGCTTAATCCTGGATTTCTGACCCGATTTTAAACCAAGCAGCAATCAAGAGAAATTTGCCTCCCACACCCGCTTAACATAAACCAGGGTTTTGCAATTCTGAAACAGGGGGGGAGCGCACCAATTTCTGGAGTGATTTAATTTAATTTAGGTACAAACCATAAAAGTCAGGCTTGGCTAATCTTTCCTAGAATAAATGGTGCGTGTGTGTGTGTGGGGTGGAAAACCAGGGGGAGCCTCATTATGCTCAGTTCTGTAAAGGACTAGAGCAATGATGGCGAACCTTTTTGGCACCAAATGCCAAAACCGGGAGCCAGTGCGCCTGCGCGCGCACTCGCGTGCCGGAAACTTGAAAGAACACGTGATTTCTGGTCTGCGCACGCGCGCAGCTTTGGGTTTCCGTGCCTGCGCACAAGACCAGCCGTCCTGTGTGCGTGCGCCGGTTCCACTTGGCGGTCCCGCCGCCCGTCCCAAGAGGGGAAAACGCCCCTCTCCAGCCGGAGCCTTTCTTGGCTGCGCCGACTCCTCTCCTTCCGCTTGCCTGGAGGGAGGGAGGTGAAGGTCCAGGCCGCGCGTTCGTGCCGGCAGCTCTGCGAGGAAGATGAAACTGAAAACGCAGGTGGCCCATGCGCATGCGCACTCCGGAACCCGGAAGAGAAACAGGTGATGGCTCTGCGTGCCCAGAGACGTGGCTCTGCGTTCCACGTCTGGCACGCGTGCCATAGGTTCGCCATCATGGGACTAGAGGCTTATTATTTTAAACCAAGGTGAGCTGGGGATTGGGGGTTTATCAAATACTAGCTGATGACCCAGCCTTGCTTGGGTTCTCTTTATCCCCCTCCTCTTCATAATGCCGATTTGCATACATTGCTCCTATTGGCTGGAGAGC
>JANHGC010028746.1:0-10510 GCA_027560395.1 Boaedon fuliginosus | reverse complement strand
GTTAGGGCACTGTATATTGTGTTGTACGCCGCCTCGAGTTCCCCGTTTGGGGAAGAGAGGCGGGATATAAATCAAATCAAATCAAATAAATAAATAAAATCCATTGTTCGCTATAGGGTGGATTTTGCCCAAAACAGGAAACAAATGCCATTTTCCAGCAAAACTTTTATAAATTGTAATTATGTGCCCCAGGCGTTGTATTTAGCCATAATGAAGACTGATTGCTGAGAAGCCAAAATATGATCATGTGACTTCAGGGGGGAGGGAAGAACATCATAACTTCAAAATCAGGTAATAAGTAGCTTTTGGGGAGGTTCGTCATAACTTTGAACAGCTGCTAAATGACCAATCGCAAGTTGAGGTCTATCTTAAACTGCCATCTTGAATGCTTTCACTAGTTCCGGGCCTATGAATTTGTTAAATTTATTTATATTTTTAATAAATGTATTTCCTGTCCATCTGGTAGGGGCTTACAACAGTAAAACGGAAAAAAATAATGAAAATGTTAACAATAGCAAAGCAATGAAACAATAGAGTCCAAATAATACGAATTAAAAGAATCAATATGAATGCAAAGATGACATGGAATGAAAGCATCATTTTTAATCTTCTAATTTTAGATGTTTCATTTTCCGTAGATTCTGCAGTGGGGAATTGCTTAAGAAAACGCTCAAGCTTATTTTTCTATATCCTTCGGCTACCTTTATAAATTGGGCACCCTGATAACAAATTTAATACGAGTGTTGATGAATTTAAACGGCAACTTAATTTGTTTTTAACCATGATATTATCCTTTACTCCTTGGCTGCTGCGGTTGGGGTGTGTGTGTGTGTGTGTAAAAAATTGAAAGAGCCATCAGGAAGAGCGGGGGGAAAAGCAGAAGAGAAATCTAGCAAAATAAAAATAAACCTTCACCCATTTTATCTCCTCTGTCCACGTGGAGTGGCCGTGCAGGGCAATAAAAAAAAACCGCTTGATTTTTTCCAGCGAAGGATTTCCGGGAAGGGCATTCCCCACCCCATGCCAACCTTACGTGCAAAAGATACGGGTCTTCTCCGTTTAAGGGAAGGGAGCCGGGTGGAGGGGGAAGGAGAGGCGGAAGGGGTGGCGCTTGGTTCAAATCTTGCCTGCAGGGCGGACGGACGGTGTTTCGGGCTGCGGGGAGAAGCGAGGCTTTTTCTCCCGTGTTGGGAAGGTTCGTCGAGACCGAGGCAGGTATGGATGCACGTGAGGATCTGCCCGCTGTCCCTGTCTTTTCTTTCTTTCTTTCTTTCTCTTTTCCCCCCTCCAGCAAAAAGCACAGTTCTTCAATCCGGTGTTGCAATGAAGAGCAGCGCCTCGTGCAGCTGGATTTCCGCTGTCTTCTGTCCCAATCAGCCCTCCGTGCCCGCGGGAGTAGTAAAAGACATAGGAGAGAGGAGCAACGTAGTAAAAGCATAGTAGGAGGAAGAGTGGCTCCGAGCGGCTTCTTTTAGGATGAAGGGCACAAAGAAAAAAAGAAATGCTTTCCGCCGCCAAGGATTATTACCTTGATCGCCCCTCGTGCGCTTTTCTTCATGAGATTTGCAACGGGCCGGGGGCGAAAAATGCGCCCGACCTCACAACATTTCCTTACTCCGGATCGGTTGATCCGCGGTTTACCTCCGTGATATGGAAAGTTTCACAAGCTGCTTTCTGCGATCAAATAGCTGTGAATATCCGTGATGTGGAGGCGGTTTGAAAGCAGGCGGTGTGTTACTTTCCTGACCTTAAGACGGATCTTTCAAAAACAGTGTTTCTCACCCTTGGGAACTTTTAAGATGGGTGGACTCCAACTCCCAGAATTCCCCAACCAGCATGGGGGAATTCTGGAGCTGAAGTCCAGCCATCTTAGAAGTTGCCAGGGCTGGGGAGCCCTGTTTTAAAGAATAAAATTTTCTGTTGCTTTTTTTTCTTCTTTTCTTTTCGTGATCCCTCTCCTAGCTAACAGCATTGGCAAAATGATTTTGACAGCTGAGTGAAATCGGACAAACATTTTTACTTGGATGGTGGTAAGAGTCTCCGCAATCTTTAGAACTTGTGAAAATGTGGTCCTGGGACCCCTGCAGGTCCCCCAAGACCTTTCAGGGGGTCCACAAAATCAAAATCATTTGGCAGCCTGTTAAACAATTCCCCTCAAACCATCATGAGAAGCAGCAGTGGCGGAGGTTTTAATTTTCAATATGGTAAATATCAATAAATATAACCCATATAAATAAAACCACTTTAGGGGTTTCCCGTGATTTTTGTAAATGGGGAAAGGTCCTGAGAGAAGAGAGGTCCAGAAACGCCACATAAAAGCATTGTTTCCCTTCCCACCACCTTCTCAAAAGTGATGGGTTGTACATCTGGTCATCTCAAAATCCCAGCCTGGTAGTTCTGCATTCTTTGTCAGACACCCAAGATGGTGGAGGACAACGATGAAAGTTATAGTTTAACAAATCTGGAGGACAGCAGGCTTTGTGAATGGTGTTGCTTAATACGTTTCCAGATTTTCTTGGCACTGGGGTGGAGCTGTGTTGGGAAAGAGAGCTGCCAGAGTTTCAATATCTCTTACAAATCCAGGAAATTGGAATGGATTGTCCTGGCTTCATTCACAGTTGCTGGGTTTTACACAACAAACTGAAACCAGGTTAAGAAATATGGTTTGCTTTCTTGCAACCACTGGTTTACTCAGTGTATTGACATAGGCTGCCAGTTCAGGGCTGCGTTTGTTTTGAGTTTTGTAACGCAGAACTAATACGCCTTGTTTAATACAAAGTTCCCACGACCTCCTAAAACAGTGTTTGGGTTCCCGTTGTTGTATGTTGATCTGCCAACTATCCAACTCCATTTTAGCGTAGTCTTGACTGGTGTATTAAGTCATTGAGTATATATTATGGGGCTCTTTATATGGCTGCTTATATTTAGCTCAATGCTATTTAACGTGTTTTTCATAAGTGCCAAGTTTGGAGTTTTGGCACTTATTCTATCTTGTGTACACACAATTCAAAGTAACCTTGTGAGGTTCAGCAGATTGTTGTTTTGTATTCTAAAGATGATAAATGTTTATTGCTACTAAGTGACTTATTATCTATCCTAGCCTTTTGTATTACCTCATACTGCCTATGCCCTCTAAGTACTTATTATGATAGTAACGCTATTTTTCAGGTAGTGAATCCTGAGGGTGAATTAGAGCAATCAGGAAATTCACTACAGAAGTTTTGGCTATCTAAGATTGCAGGCTAAATTCTCTGTATTCTGGAGCAGCTGAGTAGAATCGGTCCAAACCAACATCCTGTTGGAGTGTCATTTCTAACATGATGGAGGGAATAAGATTTTCTCTGAACAGCCTGGCTGAGTGCCACTTAGAAACACACAAAGAATTTCCTGTAGCTGGAACTCATCTTGAAAATGTGATCATTTCAAAGAACTATTAAAAAGACAGAAATCTTACTATTCAAAGCCTCAGTTTTGTCTTTTAAATAACAAGAAGGGATTTTGGTATGCTGGGAGAGCCCAAAAATTTTACTGATATCTACTTCTCCTTGTTTAAAAACTGAGCTATTAAAATACTTTCCCCTCTTTGTTCACTAGGGATAAAGAGAAAATCCATAAAACCCAAATCACATGATCGTTAAATAACTTCCCCCCATTAATTTTGCTTGTTGGAAGCCCCATAGGAAGGTCACAGATGGTGATCATGTTACCCTGGGATGCTGTAAGCATCAGAAATATAAGCTGATTGTCAAGTGTCCAAATTTTGCTCAGATGTCTGTGATGCTCATAAGTGCAAAGACTGGTCATAAACCACTTTTTCAACTCTGTCATAACTCTGGTTGTGAAATGAATGGTTATAAGTTGATAATTACCTGTAGTGGTTAGATAGATGGTTAGATAAACACTACAGGTCATGTGAATGCAGCCAAAGGATCCAGGTCTAAGGAGCTTGATCTGCATATAATTCACATGTAATGGTGTCTAAATGATTATACACATGCTGGAAGTTTTCAAATTTTCCTCTAACCCAGATGGAGGGAGTCAAACTATACAGGTAGTCCTCGGCAGCCATAACTGAGCCCAGAATTTATGTTGCTAAGTGAGAAATTCATTAAGCGAGTTTTGCTCTATTTTACGACTGTTCTTGCCACATTTGTTAAGCGAATCACTGCAGTTGTTAAATTAGTGACACGGTTGTTAAGTGAATCTGGTTTCCCCATTGACTTTGCTTGTCAGAAGGTCACAAAAGATGATCACATGACCCCGGGACACTGCAACTGTCATAAATATAAACCAGTTGTCAAGCAGCCACATATAAATCACGTGATCCTGGGGATGCTGCAAAGGTCATAAGTGAAACATGGCCATAAGTCACTTTTTTCAGTGCCGTTGCAACTTCGAACAGTCACTAAATGAATGTTGTATATTGAGGTATTGTAGTAGGACCGAAAGAGTAAGTGCTAATTATGATAAGATTGTTCCTCTCTTCTCATATGGGAACTCATCCAGAGAAGCCATGAGAATTGATTATAAGTGTAATTTTTTTATTATAATTCATGTGACTATGCAACCATGAATGACCTGACATGCATTATGTACCTACTGAACTAAGAGCTGTTTGGCAGTGGAACAGACTGCCTTGGGTGGCACTAAACTCAGTTTAAGCTGAGATGGGGCAGCCATATCTCAGCTATGCCCTTGATAGGTGGTTAGTCTTGATGACTCTGAGGCTCCCTTCCACTCTGTCACTCCAGTGAAAATTTAGCTTACAAAATAAGGCGAGAGGGGTGATCTCTTACCACTTTAAACTGCTGCTGTTTTGGGGTCCTGCAGCCAAAGACCAACACACCTTCTTCCAAAAAGTTTAAATGGCAGAGGATGTGGCCCTTCCATATAAATAAGATCACTAGGTTATTAATTTTTTATTCCCCCTTTCAGCGACTTTTTGGTGGAGGGCAGCTGTCCCGCCAATGCACTTCAGTGGCATTACTCACTGAGGTTTTGCATCAGTTCAGCCAAATTGAGGAACTTCACGTTTGGGGGTTGGTAGGAAAAACAAAACAAAACAAAAGACTTCGACACTCGTCCTCTGCCGCTTCTAAAATCTTTTGCCTCTGCAAGTGTCAAAGTGCACCTGCATTTTGAATGTGGTTCTGTAAACTGAGCGCTTGGCCTGCTTATCATCCCTGTAGATCAGGATTTCTCAACCGTAGCAATTTTAAGCTGTGTGGACTTCAGTTCCCAGAATTTCCCAGCCATTAAGATGAATGGCTTTGTTGTTTGTTTGTTTAATTAAGTGTTTATGCAGCCCATTTCCTCTATAAGGATATTCTCTTCAAATAGAATAGATAACAGAGCTGGAAGGGACCTTGGGGGGTCTTCTAGTCCAACCCCCTGCACAAGCAGGAGTCCTATACCATTTTAGACAAATGGTTGTCCAAACTCTTCTTAAAAACTTCCAGTGTTGGAGCATTCACCATTTCTGGAGGCAAGTTGTTCCACTGACTAATTGTTCTAACTGTCAAGAAATTTATCCTTAGTTCTAGGTTGCTTCTCTCCTTGATTAGTTTCCATCCATTGCCTCTTGTCCTGCCTTCAGGTGTTTTGGAGAATAGCTTGACTCCCTCTTCTTTGTGGCAGCCCCTGAGATATTGGAACACTGCTATCAGGTCACCCCTAGTCCTTCTTTTCGCTAAACTAGATACACCCAAACTTCTGGTGTTTTTGGTGGTGGCAGTTTTCTCTGTATAAAATGAACCTCAATTGTTGTGTACAGCATCCAGAGAACCACAGATGTGGAGCTGCTTAGAAACACAGTCAATAAACAAATGTGTTGCCTGGTCAGCAGCTCGAGATAAATTCTGCTGCCTCTGTTTAAGTTGGGATCAGTTCCTTCCTGAATTTCTCATCGGTGTTATTCAAACCCAGAGCCAGTTTGGTGTAGTGCAGGGCTCTCCGAACTTGACAACTTTTAAGTGGACTTCAACTCCCAGAATTCCCCAGCCAGCATAGTTGCAGTGGACTATGACCAGACCCCCTGATGTAGTAGATAAGATGCTGGCCCGGAAATTGGAAGACCGTGAGTGTTAGTCTTCCTTAGGCATCAAAACCAGCTGAAAGGCTTTGAGACAATCCCCCCCTCTCTCAGTCCAATCCGCCTCACAGGGTTGCTGTTATGTGGAAATCGGTGGCAGCCCTATGCACACTGCCTTGAGTTATCCAAAAATCAAAGAGGGTGATGATTTCAGAATGCAGTGAATTACAAGCAAGTCATATCCAGGAGTGGGTTCCTACCGGTTCGATTGACTTCGAAATCTTCGCGGTGTTCTGCAAGCACTCTGATTCTTGAAGAACACCACAAAGATTTCAAAGTCAGTCGCGCACAGTGCGCATTTGACAGGGGATCGGCAACCGCGCCCACAAAGCGGGTAACAAGCAAACAGGTAGGAGCCCATCCCTGGTCATATCCATGTGTTATGTGATGGAGAGCCAGTTTAGAGTAGTGGCTAAGATGCTGGCCTAGAAAGCAGGACACACTGTGAGTTCTCATCCGGCCAGCTGGACATCTTCGGGTCAGTCACTTCTCTCTGCCCAACCCACTTCACAGGGCTGATGTTGTGGGGGGGAAGTGGAGGATGAAGGAATATTATGTATGTTCACTGCCTTGAGCTTGAATTTCTTATAAGTAATAAAGGAGGAATAAAAATATAATAAGTGGATGGATGGATAGGTAGATAGACAATGGAATGGATCCAACTTGAGCAGAGGCAGTCTACCTTAGTTACAACATCATGCCTGAAGGGAAGGATATTGCTTTTAAGCCTTCCTTATGCATTTCCTGGCAATCTTAGGCCAGCACCAAACAGACTCTAAACTGAGATATGTTTTTTCTTACCCCAGACTCTTTAATCTCCGTCATACAGGTTTTGTTTGTTTCCTGAAGTTATATTCTCCCTTTCCCTCAGGAGCTCAAAATGGCACTCCCTCTCCCTATTTCTTTACCTATTACCACAACCCTGTAAGGTAGGTTAAGCTCAGCTGTGCCTTCCTCCAATTCCTCCAGCACCCCATAATGTCAGCTGACCAAGATCTTTGATGTTGCTGTGGATTATGGTGATTGGAATCAGACGGGAGAGAGAGAGAGAGACCTTGTTTAGGAAAGGCTGAGCCAAATTGCAGCCAGCAAGTTCATTCCAGAGGAAAATTAGTAATTTGTTGTCTTGAGCTTCAAAAGAAGATCTTTTGCTCTCTTCTCCTTTTCTGCAAGTTGGGTAAACATTCACTGGGTTTCCGCTTTCTTAACAGAACTGAAATGGGTGCTTACAGGATGCGGTGAGGGCAGCCTCTGAGTGGTTTCTGAGTAATCGGAGAGTCACAGCATCTGTCTTCGGCTGCCTTCTCCATACTTGCTCCCACACTGCATTCTGAGGAGAGGCCTTTTGGAGAATTAGGGGAGTCTTCTCAAAAAGTGGCTTTCTGGATGAGATTGGGTGAAGGGTTGGTTGGGATTTTTATACATGAGGTGGCCGATGGGTTCCCCTGAAACAGGACTGGTGGAACCTCCAACATTAGGAGGTGTCTATCTGTGCATACCGGTTAGTGGAAAGCAGAAACTGGCGCTTTGAGGCTTTCTCACAGAGGTCTGTTCGGCAGCCAACGGAGGCAGCCCCAAAGGGAACTTGGATTGATTGGGGCTGGGTCTATATCCAAGGCTGAGAAGCAGATAAGGAAACTCGTGTTCAGAGGAAGTCTATCCGTACTAGGAATGAACTTTAGGCTTTGCTCACATGTCCTGGCAAGCAGCCCATGGTGGATACCAGATGCTGGATAAGAAGGACTTTAGAGGCCGCCTCGAGTTCCCAGAAGTGGTGAAGAGAGGCGGGGTGTAAGTCAAATAAATAAATAAAATAAATAAATAAAGATAATGATTATCTTCAATTCAGACACACGCCCCAGGAAAATTATCAGAGGGGGCAAGATTCTTATAAGGCCACTGAGTGGGAAGCAATTAAAAGAAACTTAAAGGAATTAAATAGCTGATTTTAGAAGGGAGGGGAAGAGGAGGCATCTTTTTGTTATTTTTCCCCTTATTTTCTCAGTCAGGCCTCCCCCCCTCACAGCTATTACGCTCCAGAGTAATTTCTATTATTTTTATTCAGTGATATGTGCAAAGGGTAAGGAATGTGTGAAGCTTAAAAGCGATGAAGATTCTTCAAGTCAGAGAAGTTGCTAAGAAATCAGTCTCTCACTTTTTCTCTTTAAATTGTGAGGCTGAGAACTCTTCCCTTCTTGCACAAGTCATTCATAGTACAGCTTGTTCCGACTTACTACCGTGCAAAGTTATGACGGACTTCCCCAGAGCTGCTTATAACCCGGTTCCAAAGTTATGATGGCCACCGCCCTGTAGTCACGTGACCAAGCATGGTCCCATTTGCAGTATTCCATAGTCCCATGACTGTATTTTATGCTGCGTTTTTGCTGAAAACCAGTTTTTGGCAAAAACACCCCATAACAAACAATGGGATTGCTTTTATGACCACAACGTTTGCTTAAAAAGGTTGTAAAATCGGATCAGTCACATGGATGTCACGACTTACAACCATAATAAACCGTGGTGGCGCAGTGGTTAGAGTGCAGTACTGCAGGCTACTTCTGCTGGCTGCTGGCTGCCTGCAATTCGGCAGTTTGAATCTCACCGGGCTCAAGGTTGGCTCAGCCTTCATCCTTCCAAGGTGGGTAAAATGAAGACCCAGATTGTTGGGGGCCAGAGGCTGGCTCTGTAAACCGCTTAGAGCGGGCTGTGAAAGCACTGTGAAGCGGTATATAAGTCTAAGTGCTGCTGCTGTCAATCATCTACTTATAAAAGGGATTGACCACCCACGCAGAGCATCCCACTTACTGGAAGAGCAGCATGAAAAGAAGCGTTAGGACAGCCAGGCAGATGAGGAGGTAAGGAAAGACGATGGTGACAATTGTGAAGATGGACAGGACTCCGAAGAACTGTAGCAGGAAGTTCTCGAAGTAAAACGGCAGCCGCGTGTCCACTTCGTCCATATCCTTAGAGAAACGGTTCATGATTCTGCCAGTGAGATTGGTATCAAAGAAATTCATTGGACTCTTCAAGATCTGTAGATAAGCGGGGGAGGTGTTGGGGGAGAAGAGAGCACTACAATGTGCAACAAACAACGTACAACGACAATAACAACACCATGAGATGACAGGTAAGTCTTTTGTAGCGCTCAGTTCTTGGATGGCAGAAATAGCCTGGTTTCACCTAAATTTCAGCATCCGGGCAAAACTGGGACTTCTGTTTCTTTTTCCCCCAATGACTAGAAGAGATTTTAAAGGCTCTTTTATGAAGGAGCAAAGGAAAGGGAGTAGTTGGATTCGTTTCGAATAACATGTGCTTGGAGAAAGAGTTCGCAATCAATAACAACTTTATTTATTTATTTTATTTTAATTCAATTTATAGGCCGCCGAACTCCTGTGGGACTCCGGGCAGCTTGCAACATAGTAATATATGAACAGATTAAAACAAGTCTAAACATGTTAAACCATTTAAAATTCAGAGAATTCCTCCCCTAGAACTGCGGCGCTAGAAATTAAAGGCTTCTTCTAGAAATGGGATTATTATTATTATTATTATTATTATTTTTTGGGCTGAATCTTAATATCTGTTTTAAGCTAAGTGCAAAATAAGAGAACAGCGTTGTTGGGTTCTCATAAAATATGGCACTAGAATTCATCTGCTCTCCATTGATTCATGCTAGTCTTCCTCGGCCAAGGTGACCTGCAGGTTAGAGGATCTTCAATTCCCATAATTCTTACTTATGTTTAAGTGGTTTGGGAAATTCTGGGAGATGAAGTTTATGCAGCTAGAAAGGAGAAGGCACTTAACAGATGGCCGAGCTCTAGCAACCCAGTCTGGAAAACCAGCCGTAATTTGAGTAGAACATTCCAACCAGATCCTTTGCTGGAAAGCGATATCCAGCAGAGAATTTAATTGACTTGGAAGAAAACTGCTTTCCGGTACCAAATTGTTAGCTGTAAGTGGATTCAGGCCACAAACCTTTCCTGAAACTTTATTTCCTGCATCTCTGAAATTCATCAAAAAGTTATAGTCTTTTCTGAGCTTTAGTTTTATTTTAAGTTTTAGTTTACTTTTTCAAATTGGATAGATGGACATGAGAGATTTTTTATAGAAAAGCTTTTTTGGGCCTTGAGGAAACCTTATCCTTAAAAAATCCAGATCTGACCTCCTTCTCTATCCTGTATTCCAGGTGTGTTTATCTATCTGTCTGTCTATCTTCTGTCTATCTACCTATCTGTCTGTCGGTCTATCTATCTATCTGTCTGTCTGTCAATGTGTCTATCTATCTGTCATCTATCTAGCTATCTGTCTGTCTATCATCTATGTATCATCTATCCATCCATCCGTCTATCTATCATCTATCTATCTATCTATCTATCTATCTATCTATCTATCTATCTATCTATCTATCTATCTATCTAT
>JANHGC010028739.1:0-10510 GCA_027560395.1 Boaedon fuliginosus | reverse complement strand
GACACGGGTCCAACAAACAGGTGGTGGCACTCATCGCACCCACAACCTTGTCCACATCATCAGGGGCCACAGGAACGGACCCTGTCCAGCCAGAATCGAGGTCCGACCGGATCTGAGCGACCATCAGCCAGGCAGTGTCGCCTGCAACTCCACAGAGGAGAGTGTTCTCTGCAGCGGGCCTGGCCCTTTGCAATGATCTTCCACCAGAGCTCTGGGGTGTCCCGGGCCTATGAACCTTCTGGTGAGTACTGAAGACCTGGCTTTCCCAGCAGACCAGTTTAGATTGACCTACCAAAAATTTTAGGAAATTTTAAGAAAATTAGTAATTTTAATGGGTTTTTAATTGTTTTTCATATATATCTTGTTATGTATTTCTTTTTTATCCTTGTTCTGAGCCCCCAGCTGCTACTGTTGCCACAAATGGTCATATAGAAGCTGCGGGATTGGGCAGCTTACAAATTTAAATAAATAAATCACTGTGTTAGGAGCCTAGCCAGAAACCTTCTCTTTCCTTTTAAATGTGTAGTCATAATGCTGAATTCAGAGGATAGCAATGGTACGTATTATACAATAGAAAAATTTCAAACAATGAACAAAACAATGCAATATCAGCTCAGCTCAGTGCTCTTATTCCAGATTAGCTAGTCAATATGTGATACAACAATTTATGCAGTGTTGAAATGAATGCGGACAAAACTGACCAGCAGTTTCAAAGAACAAGCGGATAGGCCAGAGTTCCAAGGGCCAGGAGTAAAGGGAAGGGAAGAAGTGTGAAAGAGTAGATGTGGAAGAGTTAATGTGAGGAAGTATGAGAGAAAAGAATGAATTCCTCAGGCCTCCTCTTGCTATATTTATTGTTACAAGCATACAAAGCATAATTCACAGGCATCAATTCTTCAGTTACAAAGTTCTTTCACATATTTCAGGCAGAAAGCAAGTAGCTACATTTCTATGTTAAAGTCACAGGGAATCTTGAGGAACACTACTGTCCAAGGCTGAGAAAGGCAGGGGATGCGAGACAGCTTGCCAACTCACTTGCTAGCTAGGCTTAGCTATGTTTCAAGGCTGATAACTCAGAGAAAATAAATGGACGCAAGATGATGCAGAGAAGACTGGAACAATACACAATGCTTGCTAGGTGGAAATATGCAGGCCAAACGACAGCTCCACACTAAGATGGAGTTGAGTATGTTCTGACCCACACCATTCGCATGATCAAGCTGTGATAGGCCTGCATTCCCCATGTGCAAGCACCATACATTATCCCTGCAATGCAGAATCATCCTTGCTTACTTTACAAGTAGGAAATTACAATGCCCAAAAAAGCTTTTGCTTTTCTTTGCTCAGTTGTCAAAAAGTTTTAAATTGAGTCTTAAGAGTGACAATCTGTATCATGAAAAATGGAAAGAAAAATATATTTATTTATTTTATCAAATTTATACTCCACCTCTCTTCCCGGGTCAGGGAATTATTGAAAACACTATAAGATTTGTATTTACCTCTAGGTGGCAGAATTATTGCTTTGGTATGGAGCTGACCCACTGTTCAAGAATGAAAGAGGAAAGAATGCATTAGAAGAAGCTGCTGATAAGTATATGAGGAAACTACTGGAAAGTTATATAGCTCATTCTGGTATAAGATCAGCATCAGGTAGGAAAGAGCTAGTATGACATTAACTCTTGCAATACACATTGCAAAATAAAGGTTTGAAAAATAAGTGTAAGTATGGATTTGTTCTAAAGTGATTTCCAAATAGAAACAAAATTAGGTATGTTCTTTTCTTTGAATAAAGCAATTAATTTAACCATCTCTACTTTTTTTGTGGAAAATAATATCTATTTATGCTTGTATTTATTAATCTTAATATACTGTCATCATTTATATTAACAAAATTTACTACACTCTCTCAGGTTCTTTAACCTTAAAAGGGACATTTTTTAACATCCATTTTAAGACTTTAATTTAAAATATTTCTAAAATCAATTGAACATAATTCAATTATATTTTACAGACTGTAAGAATGACTCAAGCATTGTGTGCGTATGTGTGTATATAAACATTTTCAGACAGGTTTATAAGCACAGACGATATTAGAGCTTTCTTTCAATTACATACTGTATATCAGACTTGTAAAAATCCATCCGCTCCAGTTAACTCATTTAAGTCATTCCCTTCAGGTCATCTTCATACAATAAAATTTTCTCTGTTATGCCTATCAAATCTATTTTTCTGAAAGAATTCTCAACCTTGTTAGTATCCCTGAAGAAAAAGTCCCCAACTTGTCATCTTGAAAATTGCATATTTGCTTGGAGCTCTTATTTCAGTTGCGCTGAGAGGATTGTATATAAACCATCATCATAATAAAGATTGGTGTCAGATTTGTATTCCAAAGATGTAGTTAACTGCTTTACATCAGTGGTCCCCAGCCTGTGGGCCATGCCTCACTACTAGGCTGTGGCCTATTGGCTATGTTATCCGAGCGGGATCGGTCGAGTTTTCCTAGGGCTCCGTGAAAACTCCTGCAATTCTTGCTTACTGGGGGCCCAGAGGGGCCTAACCCTGACCTGTAGGGACAGAGGAAAGAGGACTGTAAACTGGGAACCAAGGGGAGTGTGCCATCTCCCCATCTGGCCTCGTGTTTTTAAGCTCCATACCGGCAAGAAGAAAAGCAGCTGCAAAGCCATATAAAACTGGGAGCAACCATGGAAGAAAGATTTGAAAGAAAGATAAAGAACTGCATGGAGGTGGGCCTCGGAGCGATCTGATATGATAATTGAAAGTATGATTCCCAATGTGAGTAGAAGATTGGTCCTACGATAATTGATTGATAGTGATTGATTATAAATAAAGCGGCTTATACAGATGAGGGAACCCCGTGCTATGGAAGAGATTAATTTTTTTTGGAAATACCTTGCAAACCAGCTTAAAGATTTTAAAGATTGCAAATAATGGACTGGTAGTGGCCTGAAAGTGGACAGATTTTTGACTGACCATAACAAAACAAAGAGCTTGCAAGTTGGTGGCAGGAATGACAGCAAGGGCAGAGAAAGAGACCAAGGAGAATCTGGGCGTCGCCATACCTCTGGAAAGAAAGACAACATTAGCAGAAGATGCGGAAGAGATGCGAGTTTTATTTCACAGATTTAAAAATGACTGGGATAGATGGCTTGCAACACTAAAAGGGAAAGAGGTGCATGGGGATTTATCTTTGTTGGAGGAGGAGATGGAAGAGATGGAGGGGCAGGAGGAGGATGCGATGACACCGGAGCCAAAAGAAATTAAAGTGGTGCCACCTGTGGAAAGGAAAATTGAGATGCCAAAATATTCATTATAAAAGAAGCTGCGGAATAAAGGAGGCCAACTGAAGTTGCAAAACCCTCAGGAAAGACCAGAGTTTGGGAAGGCTAAAAAGACAGAACTAACAATAAAAAGAAAAAGATCACTGGAAAGAGTTGTTGGAACTGGTCGCGGAGTGGACGCAAGGTACCTTGGGAAGAAGAAGACACAGGGGGACTTCTCTGAGAAAAAAAAAGAGACTACAGACGAAGGGTGAAGTTTTGGAGTTGCAAGAAAGAAGAATGTAAATTGTTTTTGTGGCTTATGTAGATTTAGCAGAATTTTAAACTGATTGTTATAACTTTTACTTGTTATTTTTTAGGTTTCTTTTGTTCTTTCTTTCTTTCCTGATTTTGTACGGCCATGGAAATGAATTGAAATGGAGATATGTGTGTGGGGGGAAAATAGAAACAACTTTTATATTTGAGAGTTACGGAAAATATGAATTTAATTAAAAACATTGAAAAACTCTAGAAAGTTAGGGAACATGAAAATGAATTTTAGACTACATAAATGAGTAAATTGTGAAAATGTATGGAATAGTTATGCATAATGATAAATTGGAAAAAGTGGAGCACAAACCATACCAATGCAGACAAAACAATGTATTTTTTTAATGTTTACTTTTGAAACTAATAAAATTATTTTAAAAAAGAAATTAAAGGTACAACTTATTGTCAATTTGAAAAATAAATTCCAAAACAGCTGCTTTTTTAACCACCCTCCAGCAGAATGGCTCATTAGCTGCTTCAATACACAGCTCCCGAGGCTTCGTGCAGATTTTTTTCTTTTTTCTTTATATTTTTCCCTCCCGTTTTTTTTCTCTCTGCACTTTTTATTTTTATACATATGTTTATATTTCTAATTAAATAAAAAAAACTTATAACAGGTTCTCACATGTAATAACTGTTTATGGTATCCCTGCTGTCAAGTATCAAAATTCAGGCACTTGCTACCCAGCCTGTATTTATGGCTATCATAGCATCCTGTGGTCATGTCCTCCCATTCTGTACAAATTGTCTCTACTTCAATTCCCCACACCCACCTATCTCCCCTCATTTCCCCCTTTTGGCCACCTTGCACAGTATGGCTGAGATGAAAAGACTGCTGTATTCTGCCACTGCCCTTATCAGCTAATTTCTCTACAGGCCTCTCTGATAGCAGCTGGCTTCAAGCTGCACATTGGGGGGCTCTGTTAGACATGCTAGACAGGTCAACCCTGCCTCTCACTGCTGCCTTCCCCTTCAATTGCCAGAAGGCTTCTGTCAGTATTAGAAGTATTATATAGCCATAGTGTAGCCATCTTCCTGTTATTTCTAAACAGCCACAATTCTAGCATGGGAATTAGAGGAGAATCTTCCTGTTATTTCTAAACAGCCACAATTCTAGCATGGGAATTAGAGGAGAATCTGTATTAGTGAGTAGAAAGTTAGTCAAAACAAATAGTTGACAGAAGTCATGGTCATTGGGTTCTGTAGCTGGCAACCGGAGAAGAAGAATTGGTGCTAAGTGTAGGAGTGTAATTGGAAAATGTGATATATGATGTGTGGATTGGGGGCTAGGTTTAAGATACTTATGGGGAAAGGGATACTGTAATGGTAGTTTCGGAATTCCTTCGGATGTGACATCATGATTCCTCCAATAAAAGTTTTCCTTGGATAGGTTCTGTTTCTGATTATTAAACAATGATGGGGAAGTTTCATTGGAATGCTGACAGCTTCACTAGAAGTCCTCAGCTGAGCACCATCTCCTAGTGCAGGCATGGCCTCTTATCATTGTTCAGCGAATACAAAATGGCAAGAGTGACCATTGGGTAGGGAGGAAGGGGATTGTTTGGTTACTATTCCTAGTAAGATCTGACATCCTTCTGAAGAAAAGCTGGCTCGGTCATGGGATTGTGAGCCTAACCAGCTCTGCATAGTTAGTACTATGGCTGCTCCATAATTTCCATTGTCAATGGAAATAATATCAAAGAAACAGTGGCTGATAATATTTATTGTATTGAGTTATCCCGCATAGAATGGTGCAATGAGTTGGCTGTGGTGTGATGGTTGTAGCATGATGACTGCAGCTAGTTGTCCTAGACCCTGACCAGAGTTTTTTTCATCATTACATCTTGTTCATCAATTGTAGTTATTGTTGATCACCAGTATTGCACATATTTGCTCATGCCCTTGTTCAGGGGTTAGTCTCAAAAATTCCAGCAAACGGTTCTCTACCCCGGTTGCTGGGTGGGGGTGGCCATGGTGGGCATGGCCTAGTCGGCCTCCTGCACCATGGCACGGGCAGGCATTTTCGCCTTCCCCAGGCTCCATGTGCTTCTCTGGAACCTGGGGAGAGCGAAAACGGACCTCCCAGAGCCTACACTGGCATCGCGCATGGCCTACACTTACCTAGCATCTGTGTGGAGACTCTTGGGAGGGGCAGGGTTGGTGGGGCCAGCCGGTCATCCTAAATACCAGTTTGGTGAACCAGATGTCAAGTTAACATTCCGTGAACCGGCTGAAACCCACCCCTGCCCTTGTTGCTATGATGTTCACAACAAATAGGGTTGTCCTTAAAGACACATTTCCCACATTTAGTCCACAAAAAAAAAAAAAAAAACCCAGATTAGCTGAAAACGTCCTCATTCATATCTTGATACAGTGTACAATTAAAACAAATTGGCAATCCAATATAATTCCATCTCCAAGAATAATGATATTTTTAAGATATTAAATATAACAATGTTAAAATAAAGAGGTTAAGTTTCTGGTAGTGAAAGACCATTTTTCCCCCTTTGGATGACAAAACAAGCATAAATGGCTAAAGGGGCAGGAAAAACAAACACTTAACATTCATGTACAATATCTTTTCTTTCTTTATGGAATATTTTCCATATACTTCAGAGTGAATTTGTAAAATGACCAAAAAACATAGTTAATGAAAATTAAAAAGATACTTTACTGTCAGTTATTATTATTGTTGTTGTTGTTGTTGTTGTTGTTGTTTAATAATTAGCCACTTAACTCCAATGGAATATGCCTCATCAGAAAAGAAGGATCAAACCTTTAGTTAAAAGATAGAAATCAATATAAATAAATAAATAAATATTGATTCACATAGGACATTAAAGCTTTATCTTTTGTAACTGATTAATAAATTAGACTAATTTGCATATTTTGTGCAAATATGTTAGGTTTGTTATAGCAGAAAGGAACCATGTGATATGAAACACCATAATAGCTTTCTTGGTCTTAAAGCTGCTAATGACAACATTCAGAGTAGTTACAAAGTTGACTTGTTTGGAAAGATGGAAAAGTAAAAAGTTTACTGACAAAAAAATAGATTACCAGAAAATAGGTGCATTCTTTAGCTTGTATAGATATGACTGTATACTGCCATAAAGACATAAATAACAAACAGATATGCTCTGAAAGAACGTTTACAACTGAAAAAAATGTTTTTATTTAAAATAAAATTTACTACAGTCTTAAAGCACAACCATTCTATTGATACAAGAAATTGCACATGTGGGAGATTCAGAATGTACAATTCTTTTAGAACAATATACTTTAAATGCAGCCCAAAACCCAGATAAAAATACCTCAAAAGCTGTTGGAATTTGTCATGAACAAACAGCTCAAATTAGCATGGAAAGATCTTCAACTAGTACATTTTCTCAGGATATTAATAGAGGTGAAATTTCTGAAAGCCCTGACATTCACAGCTCCAATGAAAAGTCATGGTAAGATTTTACACTTTTGTTACGCATGAGAATATAATGGTAAGCCCAAGAGGAGAAGAAAATGATAGTAAGATGAAGAATAATATTCTTCTGATTCTACATATGCTATACAAGAACAATTTCAAGGTAACCCATTTATCTACACATAAACACACACACATGCACAGTGTATGTGTTCTAAATCTATACAAAGTGGCTTTGTTTATTTACTGTTTTGTTCATTTATGTATTGGGAGGGTTGCTGTAAATCATCTATGGATTTTTTAAAATTAACAGTAGCATGAATATGTTTGAAATACAAGTAGTCCATAAGGAGCCTGGGGGGGGGTGCGTGATGGTAACTTTGAATGGTCATTAACAACCAGTTGTAAATACATAAATTAAAATAGATACCTTATATTACAGTGAAATAGATTTCTTCAGAAAAGGACAGATGTCAAGTTTCTATCTTTTCCCAAGTCTTGTTTCTGAATAGCTAGGTAGAGTTGTTTCTTATTTAAAATTTGTTCTATTTGAGGATTCTTACAGATTAGGGAGAAAAAACTGTACACGTGGCAACTTCCATATTCACAGTTCCTTATTTAGCTGGAGATGAATGCTGAATGCTACTTACACTTGATTTTCAAGTAGGGTCCTCCGTGATGGAATCGGTGATGCTATTGGGCTGTGCTCCTCCAATCAAGCATGTCAGACTGTTTATGATGGGTGGAGCACCTCCTATTGTCCCAGATGAAACTTGCTTCAAGAATAGGCAGGTCAGATTTGGCTCCCTGGAGCCAAAATTTCCGTTGGCCTTTATTTTAGGGACTTTTGTCCTTTTTTACTTTGGGGACCTACTTTGCTGGTCCCTCTTTTCGGCCCCAGCCCCAGGCCCCAGAAGGGACACCAGGTGACCTTGCTGCAAAGCTACTTCAATCCTCCCCATGGCTGCCAAGTCGAAGGAGAGGCAGGACCTACGAGTCTGGGGGGGTCTTGAGACCAGGAAGGATCAGCTTGGGGAGGGACCTGCTGGTAGACAACCACACAGATCGCCGAGAGAAACGGGGGACAGCAGGAAAGGTCTCCAAGCACACCTCCAAATGCTTCTTAGTCAGGTGGACCTCCAGCTTCTTCAAGGCCTGAAAGCTTAATCTGTGAAGTGATGGAACTGGGCATAAGCCGACTCTTGCATCTCCTGAATGCCCGGTTGAGGTTTTACAAAGTCCCCTGTCTGTGGTTTTATCCCCAGACTGGGCTTCCGAGTATAGTGTTTCACCAACAGTGTGGTCTTCTCCTTGTAGAAAAGCCCTGGGAACAGGCACCTGCAGGATTCCAGGATTCTTCTGGGCAGGCCCCACCTCTGCTGGAGCTTCATCCTCTGAAGGTGGAACTCTAGGAAGTTGGTGACTTTCTGAGGAAGGAAAAGTAGCTCTCGAGGGAGGACGGAGGCTTGCGTGACAGCCTTCAAAGGAGGCAATGGGGACATGTGGCCACTGAAGCTTCGCAAGGATCTCTGGACCAGAGAAGGGAGAGCCCCCTGGTGCTGTATCCTTTTCTTCCTAAGGTGCATCTCCAAGGTCTCCCTGGTCAATGGCTGGAAGAACAGGGTCTTCCCTTCTGCCAATTGAAAGACCAATTCCTTGGTCCTGTCCGGTGGACGCGGCCTCTCTGCATCCTGCTGTACGATGGTGACCATCTCCGCAACAGCTTCCATGTACTTGAGACCGAGCCCCCAGAGGGAGGCTAGGTGGCCATGTTGCAATGCCAATTCGATCTGGCCCGTGGCTGCCGAGCCACAGGAGTAGGGGATATGGATTTGGGGGGTCTTCAGAACTGGAAAGATGAGTGGAGGGGTCTCTTTTGAGACCACCGGGAAGACCTCCAAGAAATTCATGGGACAGCAGGAAAGCTTTGCAAGGACACCTCCAGATGTTTCTTAGTCAGGGAGCTGCAGCTTCTTCAAGATCTTCTTTTTTAACACGAGGAGTGGCTGAACTTTTCTAGCCTTTTCCTCTTCCTGCTTGGGGCATCCTGGCGGGGTCTTACCCCCAATCTGGGCTGCAGAGAAAAGGGCTTCAATGCTCCCCTTCTGCCTTTATGGGGAAGTTCTGGAAACAGCCATTGGTAGGTTTCAAGGACTCTTCTGGGGAGGCCCCACTTTTGCTGGAGCTTCATCATCTGAAGGTGGAACTCCAGGAGAATGCAGGTGCAGGGAGAAAGCTCAGTTTCCATGGCAAAGTTTTATCGTGGCTCTCAGACTTGTGGAGGGCGGGACCCAGTGGGGCCACCCTCGGCAGGAAAGCCTTCAGAGACCTCCTGACCACACTGGGGAGGCCCCACTCATGCTGCAGCCTCTTTTTTGTCATGTGGGCCTCCAAGGCCTCTCGCCCCCGTGGCTGGAGGAATGAGGTCTGAGCCCCTGAGAATTCACAAGCGCCTTTCTGGCCAGAAGGGGCTTGAAGGAAGACAGAGGAGGGGCTGCGCCCACCAGGGACTCTACATACCGCTTCCCCAGGTCCAGCAGGAACTTAGGTGCCACCTCTGCACGGCCAACTCCATCTTTTTAGCATGCTGGGGGAGCACGAAGGGGGGGAAGACCAGGTGAGCTTCCGAGGGCTTGTCCACATGAGATACCAGCTTGGGCAGAGGTTGCTTGGCCAACCATGTGGAACATCTCTAGGAGTGGAGGGCCACCTCTGAAAACATCTCTGCTTGTATTTCAACACACTGTTTGTCCAAGAGGTCATGGTGATTTGAAGTTCTTTGACTCGTCCTCGAAACCACCCCACCCCACAGAGGCCTCTGCAGTGCAGTTGTGTTTCATTCTGCAGAAACTGAACCAGGAGAGATCCAATCTGGAAATAAGGAGGAATTTCCTGACAGTGAGAGCAATTCACCAGTGGAATGACTTGCCACCAGAAGTTGTGGGTGTTCTGTTCCATCACTGGAGGGTTTTCAAAAAGAGACTGCACAATCATTTGTCTGAAATAGAATAGGGTATCCTGCTTGAGCAGGGGGTTGGACTAGATGACCTCCAAGGTCCCTCTAACTCCATTCCATTACTCTATGTAGAAGACCTCTAAGCTCTCTTCCAGCTCTGTTCTTCTGTTAAAACACCAAGTTTCTTCATCAGACTCAAATACTGACCTCCCCAAGGCTCAGGTCTCAAATTCACCTTATTTAGAAAAGTCACATTTTCCTTCCCTAGGAGGAAACTCCCAAAAACTTACTGATTCTGTCTTGGAGAACCATTGGCGAGGATTCAAGAGGTATCTCAGGCTTCTTTGGAGCCACTAAAAGACACCTGCAAAACGGTGAATGTTTTGAGGACCTTCCAGATAATAAAGACCCTCTTTTTCCATTTCCAAGTTTCCGTTCCCCGGCCGCCCCACCTCCCCCACATCTTCCGTCTCCTTTCCAAAGTTCGCCTTTCTTTTGGTCTTTATTCTCTCTCGCCAGTCTCTTTGC
>JANHGC010028617.1:0-10514 GCA_027560395.1 Boaedon fuliginosus | reverse complement strand
ATCAATTATCAGTGCAGTTTGCTAATAAAACCTAATTTACCTATTTTTGCACATCAGCTTGTGTGTGAATATTTTTTTATTTAAGAAACTAAAGCATCGATCCAGAAGAGTGCCTCTTTATTTTCCCTCAGAGGTATAAGGGTTCAACCAGACTTTCTGGGAATGATCTGACAGAAAATCCAATATCCACCCACAGAGTGATGGTGGGAGCCCCAGATCTCCCAGTTTAGACATCAGACATTGCGGTAGAATGGTGTTAAATGCCGAGCTGAAATCTACAAAGAGCAATCTGGCATAGCCCCCTCGTTGCTCCAAATGTGCAAGAAAAGCATGGAGGGCAATCGCTACAGCATCCTGTTGATCTTTTCTTTTTACAGGCAAATTGGAATGTAGATTAAAAAAGAAAGAAAAGAAATTGATCTATCAATTAATAGATGATGAAGGGACTCTTTATCATTGAAATGATGACAAAAAGAAAATAATTCAAAGTTACTATGAAAAACTATATGATCAAGAGATAACCTCAGAAGATAAAATAAAACAATATTGAAATGTTATGAGAAACTCCAAGGTTTTTGGGCTGGTGAAATGCCATATACAGCTTTATTGTCCACTAGCTGATTACCCGGCTGTCAGGGTCTGGAGCAACTGTGGAATGTGCCTTTAAATCTTACCTGGTCTATGATGTAATAGCCTGAGAAGAATAAATGGGGTGGAAGAGATCCAGACCCCGACACCATTCTTATTGATTGCATTGCTGCCTTGTGCCTGACTGTGAAATAAAAGTTTGTTCTGAGACCATAGTTTCATGGCTTATTTGTTCCCAGTTTTGACAGGAGCATAACAGAAGAACGGTGCCTGCAGAGTGTTGTTTGCGGTGCCGAGTGACTTTTTTCCTTGAAGGACTTACTGATGGAGGAGAGAGTGAGAGACAAGACCACCAAACAGCTGAGTGAAGGTGGGTGCAGAGAGGTCTTTTCTTGCATTGCCAGCCAGCCGATGGGTGTGACTGGCAAAGCTCCATGACTCAGCTGAAGGGGCAGGATGGCAAAGGAGACATCATAGCTGTGAGCAGGCAGTTGCAAACCCCAAGGAGGGGTTGGAGAGCGGGTGGGCAGTTGGGTGTGCCGCTGAAACTGTTGGGCCTTTTAGAGGAGGACCTGGTAGGCATGAAGGAGTGTCCGGAGGCTCATGCTGACCCCGACGCACCCAGCAAGGAAGAGGAGGCTTGCATGGCTTCATTCTGTGAGTGGCTCCGAATGCAATCCCATCAGGGGTTTAGAGATATGGCTTGAGATGTTGAAAAGGAGGGAGAGGAATACAGAGCTGTGAGGGATGACCCGGTGGAGGAAGGTGGAGCGTTGGGAGGTGTTATGGCGGGAGAGGACACTGAACAGGTGAGGAGGAAAAGACTGGAGAAACAAGGTAGAAGCCGTAGCACCCCTTTCCAACCAGCAGGGCAGAGCACTGGATTGATACACACTTTAGACAGGGGAGTGGATGTCCGGCCTGAGGATTGTAGGGAATGGAGGTGGAAAGCAGGCGATGGGGATGAAAGCTGTAGTTTAGACCTGGGGGAGACAACTTTGGCTGTTATACATGAGAAGTATGGCAAGAGTGGATACATACAACATCCATGGGCTTTGTTGTTTGAGGATGAGCGATACAAAGATACCTTTGCTAGACAGTCCCAGAGCCGGACTGCATCTGGTAGGCCAACTTTCATAGTTGGTTATAGGGCTGGGACAAGCACTGCCTGAGGTGACCTTGGCATGACTGGACAAGACTTTTTGCAATGGCCTGTGAATGTGTACAGCCTGTCCCCTATTAAATCCATGTTTAATGGAAATCCAGAGGGAGTGGCTCTATTTCTCAGTCAAATATTTAGCCACATGGACAAGTTTGAGAACTTGTATGCAAATCAATGGGATATGGTAGTAGCGGTGACAGCCACATTGGAAGGGGAAACTATAGACTGGGTGGCTGGTCTCCATAGGCATCATGCTACTGAACTATCTGCTCTGGAACTGTTCCTGGATGCCCTCAGCCAGGTTTGAAGATCCAACATAGCTCCAACAAAATGTGGCTGAACTATTGGTGCTGAGACAACGTGGCAGGCCAATCAAGGATTAGATTTGCAAGTTCAGGGTGTTGGCAAGCAACCTACCTTCGTGGCCTGAACCGCTGTTAATCCATCATTTTAGTAATGGCCTGGATAGAGAGATTCATCAAGCCTGTCTCTATAGGGGAATTGAAGAATTAGACAGGTGGTTCAGAGCGGCCATTGAACTGGATGCTGGCCTCCAGCGGTTCAGAGGAGCTAGTTATGGCAGTATCAGATGCCCGGATTGTAGTTCAGCATGGGGCCTGAGTGTGGTCGGGGGGGGGGGGGGTTAACGAGACCTGGTGGGGCCCCGTTGAGATGTTATAGATATGACAAATTCGGTCATAGGGCCCTGGAGTGTCCACATTAGGGACTAAACCAGGAACCATAGATCCAGCCACTTTGACTCCGAGGAACACGGCAGTCCATGGTTGTGGAGGGACATCTTCTAAGAAAGCAAGTCAGGTGAAGAAGACCAGATTCTGGGGGATGACCAAGACCCATTTGTTGTACTATCCTCAATTGCCCCTGAAGAGCAAGAAGGTGAACCCGATAGTATCGAGGATGATCCTATGGTGAGCTCCCCTATCATTCCCTTTACGATTAACATAGCAGTAACCAAGAGAGGTGGTAATACTATGCAGGTGCCAGCCTTAATAGACACAGGGTATATGAGGTGTATAATGAGCGGGGAGGTGGCAAAGATTCCCCAAATTGGGTGAAGAGAGGCGGGATATAAATCAAATAACTAAAATAAAAAATAAAAAGATGTTGCAGTTAAGCACCGCCCCTCTTAGAACCCCGATTGACTTCGAACAGTTGGATGGGACTTTGTTGGGATAAAACAGCTACTGAGGTGACAGAAGTAGTTGACATGAATATGCCCTCACATAAGGAGTCACTTAGATTCATTGTAGGCCCAAGGATGTCTGATTCTATCATTTCAGGCCTTGCTTAGTTGGATAGGTGGAGACCCACCATTTGGTGGGAAGGGTGATATCGAAGTTTCCTATCTTCATATGACCAGCCTACAAACACCCAATCTATGAGGGCCGCAGTGGATAATAGGATTCCGACAGAGTATCAAGACTTAGCTGGCACATTCAGTGAGGAGGACTGTGACACTTTGCCACTCCATCATAGTACTGACTGGAATAGACCTGCTGCCAGGAGCTGTATTGCCAAAACCTAGGATGTATTCATGACGCCCAAGGAATTAGAGGAAATGCATTGGTACATCAAGAAAAACGTAGCTCGAGGCTTCATTGTTCCCAGTCGGTCACGAATTGCGGTGCCTGTCCTCTTCCACGAGAAGAAGGATTAAGACTGTGTGTTGATTTTTGCAGTTTAAATGCAATATGCGCAGAGCCCCTATACCTGCTACGCCTGATCAAAGATTTGCTAGTGACAGTATCCTCCAGACAAATATTCACCCAGTTGGAGGCCTATTACAGAGTCTGTATAAAAGTAGGTGACAAATGGAAAACATGGTTTAACTGCCTATTGGGCAGTTACCAGTTCCGGGTTATGCCATTCAGACTGAAGGGGGCACCAACTGTATTCATGCAGTTAATTAACACTGTACTGCAGGGTTTACTGTATAGGGGCATTCTTGTATATCTTGATGATATATTGATATACACAGTCAAGATGGATGAACATATAAGGCTTGTTCATGAAGTATTGCATAGGTTGTGGAAAGAGAAACTCTATGTAAAAGTGTCAAAATATGCTTTTCATCAAGAAACCCTTGATTATTTGGGATATAGGATCTCATCGACAGGGATAGGAATGGATCCAGCCAAAGTGGAGTCGGTATTGCAGTGGCAACCACCGAAGATGAGGAAACAACTACAGGCCTTCCTTGGGTTTGCCCATTTTTATCAGCAGTTTGTGCCCCACTTCACCCAATTAGCATTACCTCTAACCAACTTGTTGAAAACAAGACATTTTACCAGCCCCCCAAAACCAGGACAGATTCTAGATTGGACCATAGAATGTGACTGAGCATTCAAGGATATGAAGAAACAATTTTCCATGGAGCCAATATTACAACATCCAAACCCTAATCATATGTTTATAGTCTAGGTTGATGCCAGTGATGTGGTGGTGGAGAGAGTGTTAGTACAAAAGGATGAGAAACAAATATTGAGACCTTGCATGTATACCTCCCGAGAACTAACACAGAATGCAAATGGGCCATATGGGAAAAAGAGGCGTTTGAAATACACTGGGCATTGACTACTTGGCATCATTATCTGGAAGGGTGTCCAACACCATTTGAAGTGTGGACTGACCACCAGAACCTCCTGGCTTTACAGAAAGTAAGGAGACTATCCCCCAAGCAGGTGAGGTAGTCCCAGTTCTTTCAACACTTTTTGGTTTTCTCTAAAGTACATCCCAGGGAGTCAGAATTTTCTAGCAGACGCCCTATCCAGAGAGCCACAATTCCATTCCAAACGGGAGGAAATAGTCCAGTCCATTTTTACAGACATGGATTTAGTGCAGGGCTCCCGGTCACTACATACTAACAATGACTTTAAATGTATCATAAAAAACACTATTCAAAAAGATGAATGGTGGTTGAATAATAAATAAAACCTACGGGTGCAAGATGGCTTGGCATGGAGAGATGATAAAATATATATTGAAGCAATGAGACACGGTCCAGGATGTAGTAGAATTGCTTACTTTATTGGTCTCCCTACATCTCTTAAATAGTCATTCTTATCATGCTATTTTCGTACATACTGATTAACATTGGTTACAAATTACATGGATTACATACTGATTTTTTACATATAATTTCCTGCCTACTTCAGCAGTTTCTCTTATCTCTTAATGTTTTAACATAGGTTTCTGTCCCTCCTCAAGGCTTATTCTTTATCTTAGGATTTGTGATCTTGTTTATCTGAATAAACTTCCTTGTACTAATGAAGGTATTGTATTTGCATGCAATGTCCCTTATCTGAGGTTTGCCATCCAAGACAGGAACATTCTAGCACTTACGATACCTACACCCTTCCAGTAGGATTGTTGCTGGCCAGTGATGTCAGAATGATAATCTATGTCATTCTTGTTCTTATGTCGCTTCATCTGGCTTTTTAAAAAAATATCTAGGATGTTCTCGAAACTGCTAGCAAATCTATATGAATAATACAACTAGCCAGTGAAGCAAAGAGATTGCATTAAAACACAATTTATCTGCAGTTAAAAGTTAGCATTTACAAAGAGACTTAGCACTTACATACTGTGTTTTAATTCCAAAGTTTTGGAGATTAAAAAGGTTTGCTCAATATGACAGCAAAAGAATCATTTCAGAAGGGGAGTTTCATAACAAGAGCTCTTCTATTGCACATATAATCATGGCTGTAGACCAGTCAGATGGTTCAGCCAAAAACCATGCAGCTGATCAGCATTAGGACTGACCAATTATTGATCTTCCTTGATTTTTTTTCTCTACTATTTCTGCTGTTATTACAAGCTCTTTCATTTTAGCTTTTTAAAAAATTCTTATTTACCTCCTTTAACCAAGCTTCATCCTTGTTGCACTTCTTTGGGTTACCCCATATCTGCAACCAGAACTGCATGGTTTCTTCCTTGTCAGGTTATTTACTGTTATTTACTGCAGTCTCTCCATTGATGGATTGGTAGAAACGTTTCTAATTGGATTGAAATTGGAGGTTCTGCTTATAATTTACAATTCGAGCTTCATATCTCCTGATCTTCTTGGCTATATTTTTATTTGTTGCTTTGTTATTTCCATGCAGCCTTAATCTTCCTTGTTTCTAGGTGAAATTTCTTTATCCAGTATTATTTGGTCTTTTGTTCTTCCGGTTCTATCCTTTCATCAATTCTACCCTGCTTACATCTGATTACACTTTGATGATCTTATTTTCCAACCCAATCTTCCATTTTGGTCATGCATTGTTTGGTCCCTGCTCCTTCCCTTGCTGATTTTGCTTTCCAGGTATTCAATTTTATGTACAGCTGTGGTGAGCATTAGTTGGTTTGTTTCTTGCAGTGAACTAGTGTTTATCTTTGCTATTATAGTATTGGCATCATTTAAGGGTTGTGTTAGCTGTCTCTTTGGAACAAGCTTCAATGTTGTGTTTTTGCGGTGTTCTACATGCTCAGTGATTCTTTGTTTCAATTCTTCTACATTTTTTTGCTAGAGAACTTTGATGTTTCTGAGGCAAAGAATAGGGTCTTGCTTTATAAACATCAGCAATTCAATAGCTGTGCTGACTTTTTCTAATATGAATTCCCCCTGGTTTGCCTTTACATTTTAATTTACTTCTGGCAAGGCTCGGTGTCCCTAATATCATACTAGACTGGTCTTTTATAATCTCATTTTTCAGAGTTTCCTTAGTTTCATGAGTTGTTTTCCCCTTTAAGCTTTCCATCCATGGAATCCTTCCTAAGCTGTTGCTAACTTGCTGTCTAACTAGACAAATTTGCTTGCAGTAGTTCCCATTTGGCAGATGAAACATATTAACTTGGCTGGCAAGGCTGGGTGTCTCTTCCTCCCGGGTGTTCTTGAATTTTCTTCATTAATATCGCAACTTTTGAAGACAGAAGCCGGCAGGGCATGACCATCCTGCCTGGCATTCAAATTGATGGAAGCGTTTTCCTCATTTTGACCTCCAGGTGGGAAGGGGATGCCAGAAACAATTTCTTCAGGAGCTTCATCATCATCTTCATCATCATTCTAGCCACTGTCTATCCACTGCAGGATGAAAGTCTCTTCTGCATGTTTCCAACCAATACAGTCTTCAGCTTTCTTTTGCCAGTTGGGCCCACAAAAGTTGCTGAAGTCTTCATTCCATCTTGTTTTAGGTCTCTTTTGGGGACACTTTTGTCAAGTGGAATCCATTCTGTTACTGCCTTAGTCCACCTGCCATCAGTTCTTCTTGCTATTTTAACCAGTCCATATCTATTTTATTTAATTTATCTATTAGATTTATATCCCACCTCATTTCCCCAGTCAGGGGAACTCGAGGCGGCTAACAACAATTAAAATAAATATATTACAATATAAAAAGGTCTAAAAAAACACAATCCGTACATACAGAACATTCAACCTATCAAAAAACCTTCAAAATAGAGGGGGGCGCATCAATTCCAGCCTTCCGGAAAAGCCAGGTCTTCATGGTTTTGCGGAAGGCCAGCAAGGTGGAGATCATCCTAATCTCTACAGGGAGCTGGTTCCAGAGAGTTGGCGCTGCCATATTTCAATTCTTTTACATTTTTGTTGGCACCATATATTTTTGTTTGTTCTCTAATTCATGTGCAGGTCTTTCTATCTTGTCTTGTGATGCCGAGCATGTATCATTCCATGGCTTTTTATTGATTGTGAGGTTAGTGTCCAAATGGTACTCTTATTTTATATGACTCTTGTATGTCTGGGTCTTGTCAGAAGAGAACAACATCATCTGCAAATCTTAAGTGGTTTAAATAGGTGCCATTGATAAGTGATATTGTATCACCTTGTTGTACCTCTCTTTCTTTGGTAATTTCTACTTTAGGATAATCAAGACAAATTGTTGCTATTGTTTTTTCATATATTGATTGTAGAAAGTTTATGTAAGCAGTGTCTATGCCTTGGTTGAGCAATGCATTGATTGCTGCTTGCTGGAATACTGAGTCAAATGCCTTATCATAGTTAATGAAAGCCATGCACAGAGGCACAGTGTACTCATAGTGGCTTGCTGAATAACCTGGATTGTGCTGTAACCACTTCTGAATTATTTATTTATTTATTTATTAAATTTATACCCCGCCTCTCTTCACCCAAAGGGAACACGACACGGCTGAATGCTGTCAGCTCCTTTTGGCTGTGCCTCATTTAATGTCCTCAGTATTCTTTTTGCTATTATCATGGTGAAAATCTTGTAGATGACTGAAAGAAGGCTTTTTGGGCAATAGTTCTCTAAATAATCTTGGGCCCGGGAAGACTCCAAAGTTTTTGAAAGACGACAAGGAAAATGGTGGCGATATTTGGAGAGAAACTAAGAGACATGCAGGGACTTGGCGAGAGCTGGACTTAAACCTCCCCCCAAAAAAGTGATGACGCATAGACTTTTTTTACACCAACAGAATTTGATATAGCTAGAATGGATTTGAATAGACTTTAATGATGATTATTTTTAATAGATATTTTAATGATTCTTGTTTGTAATTCGTGTTTTTCTCTATGTTTTGAATATATATTCCTGAGGTGGGTGGACAAGTGAGGGGGACTTAAAGGATTGTTATGAGAGGGTTTTTTTTATTCCTTTTTAATGACAAATGATTTGAAATAGATGAAATGATTCGAATAAGATATTTGTTATAGATGATTGTAAACCCAGACATCTGCAATTAGACATAAAATGTTTTTTTTTCCTGAAAAATAATAAAAAATTTCTTATAAAAAAATAATAATCTTGGATCCCTTTCTTGTGTATAAGAATCACATCAGAATTTCTCCATGCATCAGGTATTTTTTCTTATCTTAGGTGTCTTGATTATACTTTTGCTTGTGTAAACTGTGACCGCCAGCTTTCAAATGTAACACAGTCATTTCCTGAAGCTTTGCCATTTTTCATTGATTTTATGGCACTTGATAGTGCCTCTACCAGGAAATCTGGCATTTCCTCTTTTGTGAGTGTTGTAACTTTTGAATGATCTTGATCTTTGTATAGCTCTGAATAGAATTTTCCAATTATTTTTAACATTTCCTATCTTGTTCTACATACAGAGCTATCTTCACGTTTTAATGTAAAAACCTTCTTTCTTGTATTTGTAAGCTTGCATTTTCCTCTATTAACCCCCCCACCCTTTTTTTTTCATGAGCTGCATGTTGATGGCTGACCCTTTTCTTCTTGGATATGTTTTCTTACAGTCTTACAAAGTTCAAAGCACTCCAGTTTATTAGTGAAACTTCCAGTATTCTTCATTGTCTTTCTTTGTTCATTAAATCAATAGTTTCAGTAGAGATTTTTGACTGTACAAAGAGTTTTCCCGGCAGTGCTATAGATAGAGTAGATTCAAGGACACTTTTGGCTATTTCTTCATTTTGGTCAGTAACGTTAATCTTTTCCAAATCTTGCAATAGAGAGAAACGATTTCAGAAATTAATCTCAAAAAGCTGCTGTTCTCTAAATAAACTGATCACTGTTTATTTTAATTTTTTTGGCACATCTTTATCATTTTTATACAGTCTTTCCAACAATCTAACTCTTTTGCTGCTATTTTTTTATGCAGACAGACGGCCTGTCTTGCTTTGTGGCATATTCCAAATAGGGGCTGGAAATGTGAGTAGCAGATTTTTACTTCAGCATGCTTTCTTTCCATCCAGTACAAGAATATGGAATTTATATTGTTGAAATGACAGAACATATTCACAAATGTATTATTTCATATCAGATAATATACTTGTATATGTAATATATAGCAAAAATAATATGTATTATTTTGTCCTCCCCCTACCTTAGCTTTTATCTTCAATATAAAACATGGTCCAGACCAGTTTTCTGTTAACTGAAACAGGTAGGCCTTTCTGGGGAATGGGGGCTGGTAAGGAAGCCCCCCTCATCTCACAGGACCTAAAATGCAACCAGTAGCAACTACAACTACCCTGTCTGGTGCCGTAGCAGCAGAGATGATAGATTTGGCCTATTTAATCTATCTTGATCCAGAACGGACAAATACATAATGGCTTGTTTTATCAAAAGATTGGCAAGAAGGATTTGAATCGTAGTGTGTACCTCTTTTTCTTCATTGCATGGTGGTTGAAACTTTAAGTTCCCATTTAATGATATAATACAGAATGAAGCAAACATCTGTTGCTAATTACTAAAGAATTATAAATGTATCATGTTTTGTTTTTCCCTGACCTGTATAGAATAGGATGATCTTTCTCACTGATAGTCTAAAAACGTTGACACACAGGTGTTCCTTAGCTTTGAGATAGTATTCTTAATTTTGATGATCTCATCTTTGACAAGAATCCTCAATGGTCTTTAAACTTTAAATCTCAATGGTCTCATTCCTGACAGAAATAAGCAACATATTCCACTTGTCCTCCTTGCCTTTGTTGTCCCTAAAGACAGGTATGAGTAATGGGGATTCAGAGCCTATACAAGCTGTTCAGAAACCTCCATGAGGTAGAACTTAGACAGAGATCTAACTGGAAGGATGCTGCAGGTTGGCTGGCTTTGAAGTTGTGCTCTACCATCACTTCTTGCCATATTGTTAAAACCTTGGTGGTGCAGTGGTTAAATGCAGCACCGCAGTCTCTGTTGACTTGTTCAGCAGGTTGTCAGACGAATCCCACCTGGCTCAGGATTGACTCAGCCTTCCATCCTTCTAAAGGTCAGTGAAATGAGGACCCAGATTGTTGGGGGCAATATGCTGACTCTGTAAC
>JANHGC010028611.1:0-10514 GCA_027560395.1 Boaedon fuliginosus | reverse complement strand
CGCCGCCTCGAGTTCCCCCTTTGGGGTGAAGAGAGGCGGGATATAAATCTAATAAATAAATAAATAAATAAATAAATTTGGCTAACATATGACAATCGAGCGGGATCCCCATTGAAGACAGCTTGTATGGGAGGTGAGCCCCAGGCTAGGGGTAGCCAGGTTCCCAACTGTTGGGGTCCCAAAGTGACGGATGGCCCTACAGGTGTTTGAGGGGGCCCATCAGCCTGGCCTGGAGGTGTAGGTCCCTGGACATGTGGAGACCCCAGTACGTAGGTGGGGGCATCCCTGGGGACCCTGCGCCCCGGTTCACTCCAGCTGGGCAACCAGCTCGGTCGCAAGGAATTCCTTCTCTCTGGCCGCGGATAACCTGAGGCTCCATATTTTTCCCTGATAATCTCCATAGTGGCGCTTCCAGCTTCCGTCAGTTCGCTCCCACTCATGTCCTCCCTCCAACGCCGTTCCTTCCAGGCCTCCCAGGACGCTGAACTCCTTTCTTCCGTCAGCCTCCTTTGCATTTCATCACGTTCAGCCATCACACCCCTCTGTACCGCTGTACTATGCATCACTCCTCCATGTCCGGCCTCCCTATCCGCCAAACTCCTCGTCTTCCGCCTCACGACCACCTGGTCCTCCCCGCTCTCCTCGATAGCCGGAGCCGCTGCCGCCTCAGGCACTCCCGAGTCCTCCACTCCTCCAGCCACACCCACCTCTTCAACCAGGGTCAATTGCTCCATATCCGCAGTTTAGTGAGACTCCGTTTTTCTGTTAAGCCAGGAGAATAAAGATCACTCAGAGGTCTTTGCTCAGTGTCTCTTTAATCTGGATACAAGCTGAGGTCTTAACAGTCAAGAAAACAAACCAAAATGGAGTCTGACTAAGGAAGGGAACCACCGGTGTTTTATCTATCCCACCACCAATATAATTAGCACAACAGCACCACATGTCAACCGTGCAGCCAAGAGACTCCCCCTTCTCCAGTTCCGTCTCCCAGGAATGACGGACGCCAATAGTAAGTCCGACAATCTTTATCTTGAGTCCTTTTAAACTAATTAATTTCATTCTAAGTATAAACATCAGATATTTATTCATTATTCTATTCATTTAATTTGAGACATCTCAAAAAATGATCAATTTAACATAAAAACATCAACTCATGTTAAATAATATTTGCAGTTCTAATTATCATTTATCATATCTAATTCCCTCAGATTAGAACAAGTGACAAAGGTTTATTGTTATTTTTATTATTGTTATCTTCATTCTAATCTAAATTCTATCAATTGATAATTGTCCTTTCTCATCCATCATTGCTCATTATATTGTTAACCATAAATAGACAAAACAGAAAGAGAAAACCTCTATATCATCTTCCATATAATTTAACAAGCATTGATTTATTTTGTTCATGTTTAAAAACCAATTTCCATACAATGTTAAAAAAATAACAAAGCGTTTATTCTTCTCTGTTTTCCTTTTCCCCTCTTTATTTTTACATTCCAGGACCCATGTTTCCACTTCCCCTAGTTACACTGTTTCTTGTTTTCCTTTTTATCTCTCCTTACCACTATCATACAAAAAAAATAATCATTGAATTATTCTTGTTAGTACATTTTCTATCCAGAATTCTACCTATTAATCACATCTCCTTTGTCTCAAATTCCTTCCAATCAATTATAAATACTCTAAAAATATTCCAGATACCTCTTACATTTCTATATATTCTTTTCTTCTATCTCCATGCATATTTTCCCCTTTGGTACAGTCTGTACAAATCCCTCTAGGTCTACATTTATTCTTTATTTAGTCTTCTATCACCTTCCTGTCTGTCTCCTTAAAATTTTTATCTTAATATTTTATCTTCTAGATGTCTTTATTTTTATAACCTTAACACTAACATCTCCCCGTCCCCCCATTCAAACTCCTTTAACCTTTCCTTACCCATCATCTCTTTCACACATTTTCCTTATTTTCCTCTTTTGTATCAACATATACTCTCCCATTCCTCTTCTCTGTTTCCCATGGATTCTCTCATATCTTAACCACCATTATTCTTTCGTCGCTCGCCGCCCCCACCATTTTCCATCACATGTTGCTCGATTCCGTAGATTTCTTCGTTGGCGTCTCCACTTTGAACCGCCCACCTTTCATCTGCGCTGCCCTTGTTTCAGCTTCCTGGTATGTTTCTGTCTTCTTTTTCATTCCGTCAGTCTTTTAAACGCCTCCTCATCCCATTTTAATAATAAATTGCCATTTTGAGTTAGTATTTTTTCCGAACTTTTCTCCTGACGGAGCAGCTCTTTTAGTTGATTAAATATCTTGTATGTTTGTTCCTTTAGTTCTTTCAGCGCCTCCATATTTCTCTCCCTTCTTTTCACTTAACAATCCACTATTTAATTTTTTTTCTTTTAGTTCTTTTCATCAAATGTGGATCAGGCTCCAATATTAACAATTCAGTTCAATCTTTCCAAATATTACTCCACAGGGTTTTCGTTGTAAATTCTCAATTAAATTGTATTTTCTCCAATTGTTCAGTCAGCTCACACTGTGTTGATAGGCACTGCCCCCACACTCCAAATCTGCCACTTGCTTTCTAATTGGGGTCTTTAAAGTTCAAAACTTGGTTCTGGGATAATTGGTATTGTTGATATTCAGCACTCACCCACTCCAAACCTTGTGCTCTTCTACACACCTCCTGCACATTCTTGCTCCAGTGATTGTACCCAACTAATGGCGGGTGGCCGCCACGTCATCAGTCAGTGGCTACGAACAGGCAGGGGAGATGCGGCTCCCCTGTACCTGTCCCGGTAAATTCTCCCTTGCTGTGTCCTCTCTCCAGGAAGGCTTTAGGCTCCTTTAGGAGCCCACCTTCAGGAAGCCTGGTTCGAAGCCACAGGAGCCGTGAGCTTCCCAACCAGCCCTGCCGGGATCCAACCCAGAAGACATTTCAAATTTTGTTAACTGTCTTTCTCCTCAAATCTTTCATTTTTATCCATTTCTCTATTAAATTCAACCAATTTAATTTAATATCTGATAAAACATTCTTTAGTTGTGTTATATTCTTTATCTTGTTCTACCAGTCTTCCCATTTATATATCTGACTTTCTTTTAATTTACTAATCCATTCTTTCAATTCAATCTTAGGGAATTTTTCCATTTCCACTACCAGTGCTATTTATTCCATAGTTCTATCAAATTTTTAAAAAGGGATTTTGAATCCTCTTAGCGATTTTTTAAATATCCTTTTTAAACCAATGTTTCTACAGGATCTCACCTATTTCCCTTAATTCTTTCAACTCTATATCTCTCCATATTAAATTTCTAGTTAATGCTATAATATCTGGGACCACCTTTAATTGATTAGCTACCCAATAATTTCCAACATTTGGAAGACCCAACCCACTCTTTTTTAATGGTTCATACCATAATGCTTTACTTATTCTTGCTCTCTTACCTCCAATACAATACACCTCCAGCAACCTCTGTGTTTGCTTTAATTCTTGAGCCAAAAATGTAATTTGGATCATCCAAAACAATCTATGAAACCAGTCCTTGGTCCCAAAAATCCTATTATTAGTTTTCAACACCGAAAGCTTTTATACCGTTTACTTGTCTGATATTGATTTGCTATTAAATTTCTGCTCCATTCATGGATTTCAAGCTAAGCAACTTTTAAGTTTATTTGAATTTTTAAAGTATTTATTACATTATTACATTTATAATTCAAATGTGTATCATAAACCTGATATAATATGTAAGATTTAAAGATTACAGGACATGACCAAGTAAATCTTTGATTATACCAACCCCAATCATCAGTGATACACCTGATTTCTCTGTTTAAAAGAAAAAAAATGTTTTTATCAGGTGTTGGAAAGCAACATTAGACATCTAATAACAGTAGAACAATATTAGTCAAATAATTATGTTCAGATTATCTATTTTTAACACTGGAGGCCAAATAGTATTGGCAATACTGATAGGAAGGCAACTTCATGTTTTGCTAATAAACATATTGTTTAATTTATATTCTTTTTACATTGACAAGCACTTTTACTTTGATGAAATATTTGAGTAACTTCTTTTTAATCAATTACATTTTTTTCTGCAGTGGATCTGACAAATATAAATTAAGCACTCAATTTTCTAATAGAAAAATACTTCTCAGACTTTTAATCTATGAGCAACTTTTGAGACTCACTCTTGGTTGGGATTTGTCTGCTCAGGAGACTTCTCCATTTTGGACAATGTTGTTCCTCTTTCCCCCCCTTTGAAAAATTAACTGTAAGAATACGTCACAAAAAAGTCTACTGCTGTGACAAATCTCCAACTATATAGAACATGACATTAACATGAAAATACTTTAAAACATAAAACATACTTTTTCAGTTTAGACTACATCCAAAACTATACATTCTTTTGAAGACCTTCTTGTCAAGTAGCACCTAACATTTCTGTATTGGTTTCTTTACTCTGAACAATTTGACCAGGATGCTAATTTTTTGCATATAGCTGTACTATATACCCTAGAACAAGGTTTCCTCAACCTTTTTGCCACCATGGAAGACAATTTTCCCATGAACTGGGGGAGGAGGAGCACACAACCTAGATCCCTCGCATGCACATTTTACAGTAGCATTTGTACTATGAGAATATAATGTCTAATAACCTGAGGTGGAGCTGAGGTAGTGATGCTAGTGCTAGGGAGCAGCTGCACATACAGATGAAAGTTTGCTCGCTCACTTGCCCATCGCTCACGTCCAGCTGTGCAGCCCAGTTCCTAAACAGGCCATGTATCGGTACCAATTGGGGACCCTTGCCCTGGCCTAGAAGATATGCAGAGGACTGCAAGTTTAGTTATACTTTCTTTAGATACAATATTAAAAAGTTGTTGCATGTCTGTATTTATAAGGCACTATGTATAAGATGGATCGATAAAGCTTCCAGGCTAACAGTGCTTATTTTCACTGCTGTCTTCTTTCAGCAGATTTCAAAAGAGTAAGGAAGCAGAGAGTTAAAACTGCCACTTACATTTCCAGTCACACACTGTTGCCTAAATCTTCTGGACAGATGCAGCTAATGACAACTGCAGCAGTTTATATGCACTTACGCTTTTAACAAGACATTTGCATCACCACATATGTAAGTTTAAATATTGACTTAAGAGCCCCAACAGACAGTGCTACTATTGTATTTTTGCATTCAGTACCAAAGTCTAAAAAATATCATTAGCATATTATACATATATTCTTCAGCTTGACCTGTTGCTGAATGTTCCTGAATAATCCTATTATCTTAATAAGCTTTCACATGTACAGCAATCTGCAATAGATGACAATATTGAGCGAATCCAGGTCTATCACACTACTGCAGATATGATCTGGAATGAACCTGCTGCTCAGGGAACTGAGGTAGCCCCAACTTTTAAAACCTTTGTACAGGGTTGTTCCCTTTCTTTCTATACGTCAGAAATTCTACCTTTTATCACCAGTTAATATTTTCCTGTCTTGCTGATACATTATTTTCCTATTTTGAATATACAACCCTTTTGGTTCTTAGCATCATTTATCAACTTCAGCTGCTTCTCAGCTTTCAATTTTTCTAACATTTCTGTAATTCCAAGCTTCTTTAAGGCATTCCTAGGTCATAAAGAAAACATGATTCCTTGGTGATTTGTTCCACCTATGTCCCTTTGGTTTTCAAATCTTAATTACACTAAATATGCAGCCATGTGGGCATTCCTTTTTTTCACTGGTATCTTTACCGTTGTACTTTTAATGCTTACTTTTGGTAACTCTCATCAATCTTGATCTCCTTATAGTATTAATTTTTACTGGAGCTGACTTAATTAAAATCCATCTTCTTGAAATTCTAGATAAGCACTTCACCCGACTTACCTTATGTTTCTCTTAAAATAAAAAATTCCAGCATTATATTCCTTTAAATTACACCTAGGTCCCCTTAGTAGGCTTCCCCCCCACCCCTGGTGAACATGTAAAAGTAGCTGATCCTCTTTTACCTTTCCCATGTTAAAGGAGAAAATTATAGTTTATTTGGCTTCAGTATGTTGGTTGGTAAAACACTACGGTAGTAAAAACACTGGAGGATAAGTAAGAAAAATGCTGTAGTGTATTTGGCATGATTAATATACTGGTTTATTAATGTTAATATATTAATATATTCATCTGCATTCAGATTACATCTTGTAACATTAGAGGCTAGTCTATAAATTGGAAATATATGCTACTCTGGAGAGCATATTTTTATCAAAGACAAACAGCAGTTCATGAAAACCATCTTGAGAGTATTTGTATATTAAAAAGCAAGGCAGAAAGCAACATTTTTTTTTCAAAAAGTCTGGTTTTAAGATTCCAGTTGTGAAGCTATCATCCCTGCATTCAGTTTTAATCGTGATGGAGGCTTAAGATGGTTACTTTCAGGCAAGGTAACCAATTGAAACCTGACAACATCTATTCCAATTTATCATGAATAATTTTCTCTGAAAAAAAGGAACAACATAAAAAAGCATCCAGAGTTACAGATGGAAGATGGAGAGATACATACACAATCTACTGTGGAAATATCCAATTTTCTTTCCTTGCAAGGCATTTCGAAAAGTCCACCAGTTAAACCCAAGACTGTCAAAGCTTCCTTATACCTTTGGGCATGACCACTGGAATATACACGGTCAGGGCTGGTTCAGCAGTCCAAATACTGGAAAATAATAATACTGTACAGGCCAAAAAGGAAATGCTAGAGCCGCGTGGAGTGATCCTTTCCTTGTTCAACTGACGCCTTGGACTGGAGGACCCTCCCAAATCTTTGCCCTACCGAGCCTAACCGGAGCGTCACTGAAGGCGTCGGCAAGCTATAGTTTAATTCGACAGATTCATGTTGAAGGACCACAAAAATCTGTGTCTCGCTTGAAGAGGAGTTAAAGATAGAGGCTTCATGGGACTAATGCCCGAAGGCGTCGGGAGGCACGTGGCCGCTCTTGAGACTCCCCAGGCAGCCTCGTCAGAAGCTTCGAAATTAACCCCGAAACACTGAGCCAGTCTCCACTTGACCTCAGGCACTTCTCCAACCCACGCCGCGCCAATCTGCCCCAACAGCGGGGGAAGAGATCAGCTCACTCGCGGCGTCGCCCCTTTTCGCCCTAGCGCCTCACGGAAGCTACGGGAGAAAAAAATGAAAAGGGTCCCAGGGCTCCGTTCAGTCGGAAAGCAAGGCGTGGTATGAAGAATCCGCGGCCTGCTTGCGGGGTTTTGCTGAGGCTTGTAACCTTAGAAACGGCGGGCTGGTTCCTCGAAGTTAGGTAGACCTAGAAGTCAGAAGAAAGAAGACCCTATCGCGCCGTGTGAACGTTTAAAAAGTTAATTCCGTAGAACCCTTCGGGAAAAAAATCCTTTTTTTTTTTTAAGTAGTAGCTTTGCTTGTTCAGTGTTTGCCGAGGTTAAAGCAGAACCACTGTCTAATACACACCTTTTAATCCAGTGTTTTTCAAACTTGGCTACTTTTAAGGCGTGTGGACTTCAACCCCAGAATTCTCAAACCCTCTCCAGAAGTCCGTACATCTTAGCTATGATTTAGTGAATAAGCCAACATTTTCTGACTTTACACGACACCATAAATCATGATTTGCAAGCCACTGTGGCAAACTTTAGACTGGATATTTTCTGAATGCAATTTGCAGTGTTTTTTCCGAGCTGTCTTTATTCTGCTAGAAAATGAGCAATGAACATTTCAAATCATATTCTAAAGATTGTTTTTGCTTTGTTTTCAGACTTTCTGCTTTCAGACTGAGGCGAGGGGACATGGAAAACACAGGAACAAATTCCTACAGAAATATTCAAAATCAGGACTGTCCCAGATATCCTTGCCTTGAACATTTTTATTTTCAAAGCAGAAATCATTTAGCTGTGTGGAGTCTAATCACCAGATAGTATACAGAAACAATCTTCAAAGTGTATTTGCTACATACAGAAATTAAACCATAATTTTAGCTTCTCAATATTGAGGAAGACAATGGATATTCATTATACTGAATCTCAGTTACAAACAGAAATCATTATATAGACTCCAAAAACAAGTGTACTCTCTGTGCCAGAGAACTGGGTGTGGTCATCTGCCTCTGCACCAGAGAAAATAGCCCAATTTGAATTTGCATATTTTACAGCTGGCTTTAGTTATGTTGTCCCAGTGTTTCACATCAGAAAGTTCCTTCCCTTTTTTCTTTCTGTTTACTATTGTTTTATTTTCTTAAACTGTTATCCAATAATTATCATACTTAAGCAGAGAAATAGACCTGTTGCTGCCTAGTTAAGGAAGTCTGGGAGTTGTCAAGTAAGATAAGGTGTCAGAGATATCACTGCCATTCCATATGTGTGTGAGTATGTAAAGAATCTGACAAGAGAGTGAAACTTTGGGAATTGTAAAAGTTAAGTTGCTTTCTAACTTTTATGTAGATCTGATACCCGAGAAACTTGAATAAATGGCAAAATGAGTGGCCAAAATATTCTTGATTTTTATTTGGTATGAAGATTGTAATTGAGTCATACCTTAGTCTTCTACCAAGTTACACCAGTTGTTGAATAAGGGATTAAAGGTCTGGACAACAGAGATGTACTGCTTTGTGTTTGTATGAAGTCTGAGAGTTTTCCCTAGATGCATAACTTCTTCCAAGTAAGAGTTCTTCCCCCAACCAATATTAGAGGAATCATCACTCAATGGCAGATCTTTTGGGTTGTGTCATCCATACTTTGGAACTCTCTAATCTGGTGGTCTGCCGCTCCCTCCTTCATGGGATTTGAAAAAGCAACCAAAATGGCCCTATTCTCTCAACGTTCTATCTCTAGGTTTTTACAAGAGACATCTGTAATGGGGAAAATATTTTAAATTCAGATGTTGTTTGTATTCTTTTATACCTTTCTCTTTTGTAACCCACCCAGAAAACATTTATTGGTGTGGGTTGTAAAAGCTCTAAAAGAATAAATGTAAAGGCAACATTCAAATTCGAGAAATATAGTTCCCATTTGGGGGTGGGGAGTTCATGAGTTTTAAACATTTCCACAGTTTAAGGAATGACTAAGTCCTTTACATTCCTTACACACTAACAATCCCTCCAGGAAAAAAATTAGGAAGACATTTTGATCCTAAATGGAAGGACAGAAAAAGGATGCTATCAGGCCATGTTTCTGCTAGCAGGATTAATCTTTCTGGATATCTTGCTACCAAAAGATTATGTCATTAATGCAACATTCATTACATAGGATAGACAAGCAGCAGACTAGCAGGGGGTGTTCATGAACATCAACTAGCAATCGGAAGACATGATATAAAATTCCTTAATCTCACAACACATGGACAGACAACCATAGTTTCCATGGGGAAACGGAACATTCTAGACTAGGGGTGTCAAATTCACATCATTATGTATTGGGACTTTTTTCCCCTTTGCTAAACCAGACGTGAGCATGGCCAGCACATGATGCATCCGGCCTATGGGCCGGGAGTTTGACAGCCACAAACTAAATAAAAAATACTAGGGCATTCCTGGAAGCTTGGCACACTTATTTTTCTAAGCCCTGAAGAGACACAGAGACAGACCATATTTACACACCACTCAAAAGATACAAAAAGCTAAGAAACAAAAAAAAAATCCCACACTTTCTCCAGCAAACTTTACACAAACAAGGAGAAAACAATATCTTAATCACGGAAGTACTGAGGGGAACATCACATTACCATCAACATGGCAGGGCAAGCCACTGTATATAATCATAGAGCAAATGCCACTCACCAGCAGTGATGGTGTTACCTAGTCAGGTAATGAAGTACCTGCAGCCAAACTCAGCACCAAGGACTCCATAGTTACCATAGCAAGCTGCCTTCTTTGCTGTAGCACTGTAGTTTTTAATGAAATATTTTATCACAGATAAAAAATACCGAAAGATTTATTTACTTTTATTTATTCAGTTTCAAGGCTACTCAACTCCTTAACATTTCTGGGCAGCTTACAGATAAAAGGAAAAGCAAGAGGAAAGGTACTACAGCAGAATAGGATCTTCCTTGATATTGTAAAATGACATGTAATTGAGAGAACCTGGAGTACTCGCTTGATCATAGCAGATGAGAAAAAGCATATATCATGAAGAGCTGGTACCCAACAGAAAGGATTATTTACCAGCAACATAGTAGTGATTTTCAGCAATATTTGTACCTTTCTTAAAAAATGGACATGCAGTTGTGAACACAAAAATTAATCTCTTTCAACTGAAATCTATGCAGAGTCCTTGACCTATGACCACAATAGAGCCCAAAATTTCCATTTATTTATTTATTTTATTTATTTGTATTTATGTATTTTATTTATTTATTTATTTATTTATTTATTTATTTATTTATTTATTTATTTATTTGGCCACCTCAAGTTCCCCTGACCCGGGGAAATGAGGCAGGGTATAAATCTAATAAATAAATAAATAAATAAATAAATAAATAAATAAATAAATAAATAA
>JANHGC010028434.1:0-10523 GCA_027560395.1 Boaedon fuliginosus | reverse complement strand
AGGCCATATCTGCACTGTACTTTACATGTATTGTGTGAACTGCCTAGAGAGCTGTGACTATCCATCTATTTAATCAGTCTATATAAATGTGATTAATAGATGAATAAATAAAGCTTTCAATTGATAATTTCTTTGGAATACCCTTTCTAAGCTAAAGGCCACTCAGAAAAGAAATAGAAAAATAAGTATACTGGACCCTATGAAAATGTATTGGACGGAACTACATATGTCAGAAAAAAATTGATGGGTGAGTGATAAGCAACTGGAGTGAAACTGGTTAGGGGAGGTGTGGGGTGGAGAAATCGGAGGGATTCCCCCCACCCCACCCCCCGCATTGAGCAACTGGGACTGAGTTTGTGTGCCCTGGAGATCAGGGCAGGCAGTGAGCTAGAGTCTGCTACAGCTTTTGCTTCAGAAAAGAAAGACTAATTTAACTCTGCACCATTGTGAGGACATGGCCAGAGCCTCTCCTGCTGTTGATCACAAATGCCACTCCGTGCTGCCACTCTTTCTCAGTGGGGAATGGTTTTTCTCTGGATTCCTTGGCAAGAATTATTTTCTTAATTAGTCAACAGGGCAATGGTTCAATTGAAATGCCCTATGTTGGTGGAATTTTGAATTGGTTTTCTCATGTCTTTTAGTGGCACATCATTAAGATAGTTCATGTTGCACCTGACCTGGCATTTGAGGCGAGAGGTAGAAACAGAGCATCTTAGAGCAAGAAGGAGTACATGCCCACCCAAGTTGCCAGGGGCTTCCACAGGCTTCCCTCTGCCCCAGTGCAGTGTGGTCCCACAGAACCGGCACAAGGCCTTTGCACACAAAGTGCTTTGCTGAAAAGTCAAGCATAGCTGCCAACTATTGTAAAACATCCTCTCCCTTTTTTTTAGTTGTAGTTCTCAGGTTATTGATATGTGTTATCTTGGGGCAATTTGTTTTAAAGTCAAATTTAAAAAGAGCAAGTGATTAAGAAAATAGGTTTCGTACTCACACTTCTTTTATACTTCTATTCGGATATTTTGAAAGAATATAAAAATGCTCCCCAGGGAGAGTTTGTACAAAATCACAGAGGAGGTGAACTGGCCAGATCTAAAGGTTGCACAACCCAAATGGTGTTTGCCATGAAACCCAAATAATTGAAGCAACGTTTACTGTGAAGCTGATGGCCGACTCTGACTTGGAAGAAAGTGTGCCAGCTACTTGCCCTCTACTCAGTATGGAAGTGGCAACATGTTTGCTCATTGCATGTTTGTACCATCCAATCCCAACCTCAAGAGTGTAAAAGAGCCAATTCTATTAATCCAATCCAGACCCTGCAACAGTACCCCACTGGCATATCATCCAAAGCTTGCCTAAAGGCCCGCGTCTGGTAAAAATGGCAGGAGCTAAAGCATGATCAAGCAGCTCTGAAAAAGAAAGGAGGGAACAAGCCACACAGGTGAGCATAAGTCAACATGGTCATCAGGGGTGAAATGCTCTGAGATCAAAAGCCAAGGCTGGAAGCAGGTTAATGGGACTCTGACCTTGGACTCACTTTGTGCTTGGCCCGCTCTCTTGATATTGCAGTCTTGTTCCTGCCACACAGTCCTGTCCTGTTGCAAGAGGACACAAGAGTATTGGTCATCAGGACGGGAAAACAAAACCATCCTTCTTCCAAGATGTAACTCTGGTCTGGAGGGGAGGGGACACCACAATTTATTGCTCTGCTCCTGACACTTCACAGTTCCACTTCACTGATATTTTTGCACATTTCCCCACACAAGCTGAGGAAACCCATGTTGCCTAGGCAAGTCCAGGGACTGGGGACTGTGCTCAGATCAGCATGTAGGCTTTCTCTCTCTCTCTCTCTCTCTCTCTCACACACACACACACACACACACCAGCAGCCTCTGTAGCAACCCCTGTGGCAGGCCCTGTCCTAATCTGCGGTTGTACTCAAGGACCCTTTCTGGGCTAATGGGAAGTCTGGATTCAGGAGGTTATATGGGGCTAGACGAGGAAGGAGAGATCCTCCACTTTCCTTTTGCCCCTTACTCACCAGCATGAAGTTTTTCCCCCTGGAGGCGGGGTTTTTCTGGTCCGGTCCAAGGGCTTCCTGAAGCAGAGGAGAGCTCCCTTGTACTCAGCTGGTGTCCTTGGGAAGGGCCCACTGCCGCTGCTCCTTCCTCCTCCGCCTCCAGTCACGTTTCCGAGGTGGGCTGGGAGCTGCAAAGAAGGTTAGAACTGGATCTGGCTCAGCAAGTAAAAACTTGCCTCCGCTGGCTTCTGTTTCTCTCCCTCTGCAGCCCAGCCCTGGGAAGGGAAGTCCGAGTGCTGGTTGACAGGCACTCAGGAGGCATGATGGAATTTTCTGATTCTGCAGTCTTTCCATTCTTTTCTTTTTAAATTGCAAACTGACGGTCAATTTCTTCTACATTACCTCAGCATAGTCTTAAAGCATTTTAAATCAATTATCTTTAGCAGTTATGTTGATTGTTTGGCAGGGAAGATTTTCAGTCAATTGAAGAGAACCCAGGGACGTTATTCTTTTCTATAAGAGAATGGTAATGTTTCTGAAAGACAGGTTTGGCTGACTTTAGCTTTAACAAGGGGTACATCTGCCATCGAAGTGATGTAATGCTGATAAAAATGTCCATTTCATATGAATCTTTTCCTTGTTTTGGAAATATCCAGAGAAGATTGTATAACTCTTATTCCCTGCCAGAAACTTTTCTGGGTACCTCATATTGGTGTTGAAAGAGTAACTTCTCAAAAGAAAGTTGCTTTGCAAGATGACCACCTACTCAAAGCACCAGTAGCGCCTTACCAGCCCCTCAGCAGGTGCTGTCCCAGCTCAGCAGTGGGTTCAGCAGGCAACTGCATCAGGCTAGCCAGCATATGGGGGTGTTCTTATGCTGCAGGCCGCCAAATGCAGTGCCCCGAAGGTGCCAGACAACCACTGAGTCCTCCTCAGACCTTCCAGGGTGTGTGTGTGTGTTTGTGTGTGTGTGTGTTAAATAACTAAACATTTTAACATTTCTTAGTTTTAATTTCTAACACAGCAAATATCAATAGCTATAACTCACATAAAGCAAATCTCTTTGGGGTCCTTAGCCATTTTAAGAGTGTAAACTAAAGGGATCCTGGGACCAAAATGTTTGAGAACCAAATATTTCTCTAGCCACCACCTTCCAGCCATTGGGATTCCCTCTGGGGTCTCCACCTGAGACATGACTGGAAACCCCAGTGGCTCTTTTCACAACTGAACAGTTTTGTACAACAGTCAATAGTTGTTGGAATTTTGGGTCAACATTTGTGTACACTAATGTGTACATAAAAAGTGAATGAAAATATAAAATAGAGGATTTGATCTGGTGCAGACAAAAATTGATTAAGTATTTAGAGTTCCCTTAGGGTTTGAAATCTCCCAAATTTGCAACCTTTTTGCAATGCTCAGTTATTTGGGTAGTGGGGGGTAGGGGGCTTGGTCTTGAATTTTATTTAATTTTACATTCAGTTAAACTGTCTCAAAATGTTTTGTAAAACAATTTCTTAAAAATTCTTTCAGTTTTTTAAACTGAAAATTCAATTAAATTTTATTAAATATATTTATGGTAGAAATATAAAGGTAAACTATAAAACTAATATAAAATAACAATATATGTAAAAAGAAAAATCTAAATGAACTCTTTTTTTAGAAAAGAAAAATATATTAAAAATAACCAAGAGAAAACAATTTGAAAGAAGTGGGAGGGAAAAACCAAAGACGAAAGTTGAAAAAAATAATAATAAAAATTTGAGTTATTCAAATTTCAAAATTTACATTGTCAGGCTGTTAATTTTATATTACCATTCAATTTTTAAATGAATTGAATATTGACCATATAGAATCATGTCCAATTTTGTTCAATACAAAGGCACTTCAAAGGCTGATAGTTGGCAAATTTAATTAAACCAAGATCCAACATGGGTCAGTCACCGGGACCAGAGACTTGTTCTTCTGAGCTTTCAGACTCGAAATGTGTGTGATGAGAGAGAAGTTCTGGTGAGAGAGAAGTTCCCTGAGAATGGGCTCCAGCAGGAGTCTGAAAGCTCAGAAGACATACCTCTGGTAACCGACCCAGATTAGATCCTACACCTACAACATTATCCTGGGACACATACATTGGCCTTCATTCATTAATTATAACTTTTTAGAATCTGATACATAAGTATCTTGCAGGAATAATTTCCAATGCTCCAATCACAATATACCCCAAATTCTTCATAAATTGAAAATGTCTTCAGTTTTAATTACAACACTCACATTGCATATTCAATCATTAACTTCCTTGGGGGATGGGGGGAGGTTTTCCAGGTTTAGCCTGATTTCTCAAGGTATCCTGCTGAAATCACAATTCTCCACAAATCCACAAGAGGGCGCTCAGACATTAATTTACCTTACAATTGGGCTTAATTTCAGATAGAGGGGAATGAACTGTCATTTGTAGCTGTTGTTCTTGACTCATTACTTGTGCTTCTGCTAGCAGTAAAGTCCTGACAAATTGGCAGAAGACTAGCAGACAGTGCCCACGAACACCCAGAAGACAGGACAAAAACTCCTTAGTTTCAGAACATATAGACAGACTCAACCATGGCTTTGATTGGGAAAGTGTGAATATACTACAGCTGAGGCTAGACCAAGCTAAAACTAGATCAAGCTAAATCCCCAAAATGCTCAGGAATTTCTAGAAACTTGGCATTTAGACAAATAGCCATCAGGATTCACATAGAAAAAAAAATCACATTTTTACACCACTGAAAAGAGTCAATAAGAAGAGAACAAAAAGACCAGAAGACATCCTCTTCATCTGCTACTACCTAGATAAGCAGGGGTTAACACCCGACAAACATTAAGAAGTAAAATATATCCTAATCAAGGAACTACCAAGGAGAAAACCACATTGCTACCAACACTGGCAGGTCAAGAAGGGAGCAAACTCCAAACTCACTAGCACTGATTATGTTGAGTAATAAAACATCTGCAAGCAAACAACCAAGCTCAGAGAACACCAAGTATTCCACAATTCAACACTGAGCCACAGAGATTCTCTTTATTGGTACTGGGAAATAACCTTGAACAGCCTGGCAGATATACATAGCTGAGAACCATCAGAAGGTGATGGCACTTAACGCTGCACCAACAAGTTCCCTTGCCTGGTGGCTTCATATAGAAGTTAAATAGGATCAGGGAAAGAGTTGAGTCCTCCAGATCCTGCAAAGTAGAGGTTTGGGGCTGGACCCCTCTACCAAGACTGATTAGAACCAAAGGAAAAAGGCTAATAAAAGTACATCCTTACTTCTTTAAGCTGCTCCAAAGGCTGTGATTTATTTATTTATTTATTTAATTAGATTTATACCCTGCCTCTCTTCCCCGGTCAAGGGGAACTCAAGGCAGCTTACAACAATTAAAAATACAGTACAATAAAAGCAACATTAAAACCTAAATACAATAATTTAAAAATCCCATGCCTGCAAAAAGAGCCAGGTCTTAGTGGCTCTGTGGGAGGCCAACAGATTAGGAATGGTTCTGATCTCCACAGGTAGTTGGTTCCAAAGGGCCAGCGCTGCCACAGAGAAAGCCTTAGCTCAGGGGCCCACCAGCCAGCATTGTTTAGCTGACGAGACCTGAAGCAGACCAACTCTGTGGGATCTAACTGGGCACTGGGAGGCAAGTGGTGGCAGAAGGTGGTCTCTAAGGTACCCCGTTCCTAAGCCATGAAGGGCCTTAAAAGTTGTCACTAGCACCTTAAATTGCACCCGGATGATAACCAGGAGCCAGTGCAGCTTGCGGAGGACAGGTGTTATATGGGTACCTCGAGGCACAGCATTGATCACACGCGCGGCTGCATTCTGGATCAGTTGGAGTATCTGAGTGCTCTTTAAGGGCAGCCCCATGTAGAGCGCGTTACAGTAATCTAATTGAAAGGTGACTAGGGCATGAGTGACCATAAGAAGAGCTTCCCAGTCCAGGAAGGGCGCAACTGATGTAATAGCAAACCTGTACAAAGGCTCCCTTGGATACAGTTGCCAACTGATGGTCGAATTGAAGCTGTGGATCCAAGAGAACCCCTAAGTTGCGCACCCGTTCTGAGGGGAGCAATTTCTCTCCACCCAACATCAATGATGAACAATCCACTGGACCATGCAGGGGGAACATCCACAGCCACTCGGTCTTGTCAGGGTTGAGTCTGAGCCTGTTGGTCCCCATCCAGTTCCTCACAGCCTCCAGGCACGGGAACATCACCTCAATAGCATCACTAGTTCGGCCGAGGGCAGAGATGTACAGAGATGGTTTGGCTGAGAAAGAATGAATGGCTCAAGATAACCCACTGAACTTTTAAGGCTGAAGGCAGTTTGGAATTTGGGTCCCCCCCTTTTCAGTCCAATATCTGCATCACACATCAGTTAAGATATCTTAGTTACCCATCAAAGCTAGCTGGATCTAACAGAACACTTTGAGATAAGCAAAGGAACAAGACAGGGATGTCCTTTATCCCCTCTCCTATTTATTATAACATTAGAGACTTTATTAAGAAAAATTAGAGAAAATACTACGATTCGAGGCTTACAAATTAGAAACCAAATTTACAAGATCCGGGCATTTGCAGATGACATTGTCTTTATCATGGAGGAACCACAGGAAACAAGACCAAAACTAGTGGAAGAGATCGAGGATTTGGGGGCAGTAGCAGGATTAAAATAAATAAGGGGAAAACAAAAATATTAACTAAAAATATGACCATGAGACAGAAAGTGAATTTGGAAGAAAGGTTAAAGATGCAAATAGTTAAAAAGATTAAATATCTAGGGATCTGGCTGAGGGCCAGATGCACTACAATTGGCGACGATAATTACCGCAAATTGACACAGGAAATTAAATTGGATTTGGAAAAATGGGGGAAATTGCAACTGTCATTAATTGGAAGAATAGAAAGAATAGAATCAGTTAAAATGAATGTGCTGCCCAGACTCCTCTTTCTCTTCCAAAATATTCCGATACAAATCCCAAAAAATTACTTTAAAGAACTAGACTATATGACAAAGAAATTTATTTGGCAGGGGAAAAGACCCTGAATTAAATTAGAAATACTGCAAGAGGTAAAGGAAACAGGTGGGTTCAGGCTTCCAGATTGGAACTTGTATTATCAAGCATCGGTAGCAACATGGTTGAGAGAATGGATGTCATTAAAGAATGAGAGATTACTCATTATAGAAGGGCACGACCTCGAGATAGGGTGGCACGCATATATGTGGCAGGACAAAGTACGAGCAAATGGACGTTTTTTGAAACATAAAATCAGGGGAGCACTTTATGAAATATGGAAGAAATTTTAAACAAAATATTATGAAAAAACTCCAATATGGACATCAATAGTCGAGATGATTGTGTACCCAAATGTACTAGACCCAGGGAAAAGACCGACATACAAGGAAATTCTAAACGAAGAAGGGGAATTAAAAACAGAACAAGAACTGAAAAAACAGGGATTAGAAATGACATGGTGGACATTTGGACAAATTAAAGCGAGATTTAAAAAAGACAAACAAAATTTTGGGATAGATAAAGACTTTCAAGAAATAGATGTAGCAATATTGAAATCAGAAGAGAAGATGATAAAGAGAAGTTTTAAATTTTTATTAGATAGAAAAATGGAAGAGGAGGTAGTGAAAGAGACAATAATTATCTGGGCCAAAAACTTTGGGTACACGATCAACCTCGACAAATGGCATACAATCTGGGAGAAAAATTATAAATTAACGTTGGCAACTTCCTATAAGGAAAATCTATTAAAAATGTTTCACAGATGGCACCTCCCACCTGCCAGATTGTCAAAAATGTTTCCAAGTCTGCCACCTAATTGTTGGAAATGTGGGGAGGAGCAGGGTACATATTTCCACATGTGGTGGATGTGCCCAAAAATAAAAGAATATTGGAGCAAAATAAAAAAGTGGATAGGAGAAATTACAAAAATTAAATTAGAATTACGACCAGAAATATTCTTATTAGGCATATTTGTAGAAAAATATGAAAAGAGAATAACATAGCTGATTATTCATATTATAACGGCCACAAGGATCTTGTTTGCGCAAGAGTGGAAAAGTAAAATCCTATCAACTAAGAATCAAATAAGGAAGACAATAATGGATTGCGTGGAATTAGACCGATTAACGCTTTTGATAAAAGATAAAGGGGAACACTATACTATGAGAGCTGGAATAGGTGGTATCAATGGATGGAAGTAAAGATAAAGAAAATGAGTTAGCGATAGAAAATAAATGGAATAGAGAGACCATGATAGATAGGAGCAAATGATATACCGGTAGAAGAAACTGAGATTGAACAAGTTAAAAGAGAATAAAAGGTTATAGTAGGTTTGATACTCCAAAAGGAGAATAGAGGTGGATACGCTTACCTTGTAAATATTTAATAGACTCTATATTATTTATTCAATGTTCGTTAGGTTTTATGTTTGTTTTGTATATTGTATCGTTGTATTGTTGTTGTTTTCTTTTTTCTTTGTTTTAAAACTTAATGAAAACTTGTTTTTTTTTTAAAAAAAAGCTAGCTGGATCTGATACTCAACAGAGAAGATTCCATGAATGGATTTATGTACAGATGAAATAACAGGGGAGTTAAAATACATCCCTGCCCCATTCCTCTATGAGTTGGAATCTCATGCATGTTATGGTTCTGAATCAAACTTTGATTCTAAAATTCTTATAAAGGTAGCGCATAAGCAACTGTCTATCAGTGGTCGTAATCATAGCCTTGCTCTGTGAACTAGATCAAATGTGGACCTAAAATCAATAAATGCAATACATAATGCAGAGCCTGCTTTAGATGTATATTTTTTTAGCCAGGTGTTGAAGTATAAGGCTATGTCCATAGATAGAATATCCAGTCCTAAAGCCCACTTGCTCATCTGCCAATATATATTCTAGGTTGGTGATGGCAAACCTATGACACGTGCGACACAGGTGACATGCCAGGCCTCCAGACCCTTTGGGAATGACACAAGAGGGCCCTGCTCTTGTGCAGTCTCTGGAGCTTCTGAAAATAGTGTGAGAGTGGGCCATGCTTTCCCAGTCTGTTCAGAGGCTGCAAGGACATCCAAGAGCATTCTTTGAAGTTTCCAGGCCTCCTATGACCCTGAGTTGCATTTTGAAAAATATTTACAATTATGTAAGTTTTTGTTACTTATTTATTAAATAATAAAGTCAAATAATTTAATTTATTATTTTTGTTATTATTTTCTTTTGTCTGATCTGTGTGTGTGTGTGTGAGAGAGAGAGAGAGAGAGAGGGAGAGAGAGAAATAGAATAGAATAATAGAGTTGGAAGGGACCTTGGAGGTCTTCTAGTCCAACCCCTTGCTTAGGCAGGAAATCCTATAGCATTTCAGACAAATGGTTATCCAATCTCTTCTTAAAAACATTCCAGTATTTGGAGCATTCACAATCTCTAGAGGCAAGTTGTTCCACTGATTAATTACCGTATTCTATCTGTCAGGAAAGTTCTCGATAGTTCTAAGTTGTTTCTCGCCTTGATTAGTTTCCACCCATTGCTTCTTGTCCTACCTGAAGGGGCTTTGGAGAACAGCTTGACTCCCTCTTCTTGAATGGGTTATTCAAAGATAACTCAGCCTCTGCGTTATCGGAACACTGGTATCATGTCACCCCTAGTCCTTCTTTTCGTAAGGCTGACAGGCATTTTCTGACACAAAAACCTCATCATCGCTGCTGTAGCTTGTCAATTAATAATATGTTGTGGCAAAGAGCCTGCTTATTATACTTAAAAGCCTAATAGATCTATCATTAGCAGGGTGGTCTCAGGTGCCCTTTTTATAAATGGGCACTATGAAGGCTGGACCTCCATCCTCTGGGTTTTCTTTTTTTGCAGTGTGATCAATATAAATAAACAGGGAGGTAAGAACTGGAGTCCACCATTCCAGTCAGATTCAAGTTACATTTAGGAGACCACTTTGCTGAGAGACTTGTCTTAGCTTCTTTTTTCATAACTGCACTTGCATGTTTTACAAAATCTGTTCCAGTTGGCCTAAGGATTAATTCACCCTCCAACATGCAACATCTGTATAGAAAATGCATTAGATTTTGAACTGAGCAAAACATATATCTGTTTTGTTTTATTTTTTTTAATGTGCAAAATAATTCTACAAGAAAGAAAGGTGAAGAGAATCCATTTCCTCTCTTGTGTGCTGGGATTTATATCAAACAATTGTTTATTATACCCTGTTTCTCAGAAAACACGACCCACCCCAATAATAAGCCCAATCCTAATTTTTTGCGGGTGGGCCTAATATTACTGGACTACTGTAATGCGCTCTACATGGGGCTGCCCATGAAGTGTACTCGGAGACTCCAGCTGGTACAGAATGCGGTCGCGCGAGTGATCAAGGGTGTACCTCGGTGCACACATATAACACCGATCCTCCGCGAGCTGCATTGGTTGCCAGTGGTCTTCCGGGTGCAATTCAAGGTGCT
>JANHGC010028426.1:0-10524 GCA_027560395.1 Boaedon fuliginosus | reverse complement strand
GCAGTCCTCTCTGTCCAAAATGTGGACTTTGCTGTCTTCAAAAAAGTGGCCTTTGTCTTTTAAATGCAGATGGACTGCTGATGGGTTTGTTTTCCATAGACATTTACCTAATGGACAGAGGCTTTCTGAAGACACTCCCAAGAACTAGAGTTTGCTATTATTTTTTGTTAGCCAAATTGATTTAAAATGGTCTCTGAGAAGTAGTGGAGCCAGATCCACAGGAGAAAAAAAAAACAATTTCAACCAGAAATTAAAGAGACAGATCCAGGCTTTGGCACTCACAGAAATCATCCCTGTCTCTAATCGTAAAGCCACATTCTTGATGCAGCTTGGAAGTGCAAAAATTGCTCTTATAAATTTATACAGGACAGCTTCCAAGAGATTAAACTTTTAAAAATGCAGATTGGAATATCATAAAGAAATTGAGAGATGGCCTTAGGAAAAAAAACAAAAAACAAAAAAACCATGCAAGCTTCAGGTATAAAATGTTTCCCATTTGATAGAAAAACTATCAAACTATATTGTGGAACCATATTGGCCCACAATGCCTGATTGGAGAAATGTGCATTCCATGATAAGGAATTTATAAATATCTGCCGTATTGGAATCACATTAATTTTCAGTTTATGTAGCCTCTTGTTGTGCCAACTCTAGCAATTTATTTTTGGACAATTTATTGCAGGTCGTTCTTTTGGACAAAAGGAAGCTAATGCCAACAGTGTCCTTCTTGCTCCCACCCAGAAGACCTATACGTTATTACATCATATATATATATTTATGGCAAGGCTGGAATTGCACAATCTGTTAACATTGGAAATTAGATTATTAGAAGACAAGAGTCTGAATTATTGAATGGTTGGACAAATTAAAAAGTAAGAATACATGTACAGTGGTGCAACTGGTTTAACAATCGATTCTGTGCGCATACACCCACAGCATTCAAAAAACACCAATTTGAACCTCTTACAGGGCAGCCTCAGTAAGTAGAACAGCTTAGGTGCATAAATCAGATGAGCTGAAAGACAGAAATATAGGACAGGATAAGACGGGGGCAGGTGAGCAGGGCCAGCTGATCATCAGAATTACTGGTTCGCTAGAACCGGTCAGAACTCGCAGCAGCCCACCCCTGCTTATGTATCACCAATACATTCCTCTTTTGGTGCAAAAAGATAAGTGCTCCAAGGAGAACATCTTACTCACAGTGAGGTATTAGAGTAAGGAATCTGATTAAGAATGAACAATCTTTTATCCATTGAGAATTACTGTAGTTTTCCCCATAGCCTTTCCATTGGAATCAGATCAAAAGGCTGCAAAAAGAGTGCTTTTGGGGGGCAAAATGTATTTTTCAACTAAATGGTGCAAGATGGACAGTGATCTAAGGTTGAATAGTCCTGTCTAAAGCCAGCATGTTTTTAAACAATAACATTTTCATTTTGGATCCAGTTCAACAATTTCAAATAAAGATATTTTGCATAAAGTTTGCTTATTGTATTAAGCTAATTGGCCTATAGTTGGTAGGGTTAAGATTATTTCCTATATTCTTATAGAGAGGGATAACTATTGCCATTTCCACTCAGAAATAAAATGTGCTATGCTATTAATATGAGTAAAAAGAACAGGCAACAGACCCACCAATCTTAATTTTCTTCTAAGCAATTCTGGAGAGATGAAATCAGCTCCAGGGGCTTTCTTAGATTTCAATTGTACAATAAGATTTTTTAACCTTGGCTATAGACTCAGGGGACCATTCAGGAGAAAATTCCTTGGGGGGGACCACAACTGGATTATTTAATAGTTCTGGATTTAAACTGTTCTGAAAGTAACTCTACAAATATCTGCAGGTATTTGCCTGTGATAATCAAGCAGGGTTCTTAAGCTTAGCTGTTGCAATTAATTTTCTTCAATCTTCTCTCAGTGCTTCTTCTTTCTCAGAGTTTAAAAGCTCTTTATAAAAATTCTTATGCTCTCTGAGTGATTGAAAGAAACCAAATGAGTTTTCAGACCAAAAAGTATAATCCTGCGGTAAGAAGGGCCTTTTCAGCTTTATAAACTATCTGTGTCAAACAAAGTTTTGGGTTCCATATGAAGAGGAATAGAACTAATTGATGAAACTATAAATCAGGGGTGTCAAACTTGCAGCCCATGAGCTGGATGCATCACACGCTGGCCACGGCCACCCCCATTTTACCGAAGTCACGATATATCACGTGATGACTTGATGATGCAAGTTTGACACCCCTCCTCTAGATATTGGGGCTTGAAGATATTGTGATAGTACTGTTAAGATAAGTCTACTAAACAAATTTAGGAACAGAGTTGAAGAAGGGATTCTTAATATAACAGAGTAGACAACTTTTGGGGGGCCACTCTGGAAGCTCATTTATGCTGAATGGGTCATTTTGTTGTGGCCTCAGTGAGCTACAGCTATGAATTTAATAGTTACTTCAGGTTCCAAACTGCATATTAATGGGAATGGTTACTATCCAGGCAATTTCCTGCATAGAAATAAGTTATTAAATGACTATAAGGATATGGAACCATAAAATAATCAACTGTACGTTTCTGTTGGAGCTCCAGAAGGTTACTTTTGCCATTTAACTCCCTTCTAGCTGAGCCATTTATATTACATATATTACAGTGTTTATCTTTAGGCTATTGAGCCTGTAGCAGGCAGAATATTTCACTTGAGGAGAGAGACCAATTAAAATAAGCTTGCAGAAAGACATTTGACTCCCCAGTACGAGCATTGAAATCACCAGCCATAATTACTAATGCGTCTGGATACTAGCACAGCATACTTTATAGTTACCAAGGAGAAGCCAAATACTATTAACTTCGTTAAGTCTGTGTGATGGACAGAAGATATATATTTTCAAAAAGGAGAGATTTCGTTTAGGAAAAGGGGAAAAAATAAAGAAGAGAAAACTGACTTTCATAAAAGAAGTGGGATAGACTTAGAACAACTTTATTGTCACTTTGAATGGCATATATTAAAATGAAATTTCATTGCATACAACTCTCTAAGAGTCTCCCCCTCTAATATACGCTACATAAACATGACAAAATAAATAAATAAAAAGTTATGCATGTATCCACATATATTATATGACACGGAGAAACAACACAGTCTAGTTTGGATGTATACATGTACAAGAAGGAAACAGCTTGCAAGGGATAAACAAGGATGCTGTCTAGTTCACTTTTGTCTCCCTGGTTAAATTAAGCTTGACCTTCCTAAAATATTCATTTAATGTATTTTTTTCAGGTATCATTGGAAAAGTGTGTGAAAAACATTTCTCTCACAAAGTCACTGGTTTTATTTTCAGTTTGCTTCCCTCTTGTCAAGCATTGATCAAACTAGTGAAATGATGTTTGTCATCACTACGGTGTAATAGTTCAGCTCATGGGGTTCTAGAAGTTGTGAGAATATTTTAAAGGATACTGAAAGTGTACTGCAGACCCCCGAATGATCCATAATGGCATAATTTATAAGAGTGATTCTCAAGTTTAGGACTGGAATAATTATCATTTATAAGCAGATTAAAAATATTTGAGGGAGGCCATTATTACACAGAGAAAATATTTTCCCTGAACATATTCAAGGTTTTTAAAAAGTGTTTAATTGAAAAATAATCTCCAAAGAAATATAGCTTCCTGTCAGTTATGAAAAGTGACAGAGCCAAATTCTGCTATTAGAGAATGTCCTGTTATTAATACTACTCAGTGAATTATATTTATACATTAATTCTTGCTCTAAAAAACTCCCACCGGTTTTTCTTTTTGGGAAAATACAACTAGAAGGAATAAGAAAAACACTGCAATACATTCAAAAACTGCAACTGCAGAAGTGAAGTTCAGTCAGTAATTCCATTTATGTTCAGTAAGCCACATAACAACTTTTTTTTGCTTGCAAAATTTATGTCCTAACTTGACTTCCAATCTGCTTATTTTCTTCCAAATGTCTGTGAAGATACTGAGTGATCCAGGTCATAGTTGTCTCAAAGGTGGGGTTTTTTTCTTCAAGAGGCACCTGGACTTTTTTTTTCCTTGAGGAAGAAGAAAATATTTCACTTCTCATCCAAGAACTGAAATGTTTTCTTTATTTTCTTCCAGTTTGTCCAGTTCCAGTTTTCTCCAGTCTGTCCACTGAATGCTGGTGCTATTATTATTTCCCTCCCTTCCTTATTTTCAAGTCTAAATTAATTTCTTTCCATTAAGTTTAATATCTCTTCTCCTTTCAAACTCACATACATATCATCAGACCAGTGGTGGGATTTGAATTTTTTCACTACCGGTTCTGTGGGCGTAGCTTGGTGGGTGTGGCTATGCAGTCGGCCAATCAGAGGTTGTATTTGCCGGTTCTCCGAATCAATCACAATTATTGCTACCGGTTCTCCCGAACCTGTAGAAACTGGCTGAATACCACCTCAGACTCTACTTTTGCTGATTTGCAGAGTCATTTATGCCAAGGAAGCCCTAGTAATGAGATATAACTAAATGTTTCTTCCTATGAAACACTGTTCCAGGCAATTGTTTAGATTAGCACTGGTCTGGATTGTAAATCTCAAGGCTACTGCGTATGCATATATTCTACAATGCTATTAAGTCTGTTGTATAATGCTGACAAATGTTTTCAAATGTTTGTATAAATAGATTTTAATGGCAGTTTAAAATCTGTAAAGGTAAATATAATTCCTTTTTATACTATTGTTCTGTAGTTCTGACTGTGTTATCCTTTGAACTCTTGAACTACATTTGCAATTGCTGATTACATTTCTTGCCTTCAGAATAACACCCTTTCAGAAATCCAGGTATTGTTTTTTAAGCTATTGACCTGACTCCATCTCATCTCTCTCCTCTTTGATAGCAAGTCACAACTACCTGGTTATATAAACTATGCCACTCCTTGCTTTCTCTACATAATCTGGTCATATGATTTTTTTTCAAGGATTCAGGCAGGGATTTCCATTTCTGTAGCCTATTAGTCCAGCCTTTTTCATTATGTTCATAATGAATGGGCAGATTCAACCTTGCCAAGGATATGCCTGATGAATGCTGATATTCCATATTGATTTTGGTAGGTGATAAGAACTATTCTGAATTTGGTCCAGATATTTATTGGAGATACAACTTCATCTAGCACTCTGGCTGTATTCTAGACTTTGATTAGGCATAGGATACAGTATGTCCTCTAGAGACCCTGAAGTCCATCTGGATCCAGCATGGATCTGGAATAGACCAGTCAAAGGGGCCTATTGCCCATGCATAATCCAAAGTGTCTGCAAAATGCAGTTTAACAAGGAAGCAATCTGATGGTGAACAAGTGAATGCTATCTCATGTATGTTGGAGGCATGGTCACCGCTGATTTCATGAACTCATGAGCTACCTCAAAATCCTGCCCCAGATTAGTGAAATTACAATTTCCCAGGACTAAACCTTGTGAACATCAATACCATCACCCAGGAACTCACTGAGAGTCACTGCTAAGCAGCTAAGCATCCAATACACTAACAATAGCCATAGTATCATTACAGCCGTATTCTGCATTAAGGCATCCCACATCAGTTCAAGAGCCATGGTGGTGCAGTGGTTAGAATGCAGTACTGCAGGCTGCCTGCAATTTGGTAGTTCGAATCTCACCAGGCTCAAGATTGACTAAGTCGTCCATCCTTCTGAGGTGGGTAAGATGAGGATCCAGCAGATTGGGGACAACATGCTGACTATTTAAACTGCTTAGAGAGGGCTGTAAAGCACTGTGAAGTGGTATAAAAATCTAAGTGCTATTGCTATATCCAGAGCAGTACTGTTAATCACCCTGAAGGTCTCTTGTCACAGCAGAAGCAACCCCCCTCCCCAAGATCTTGAAAACTGACTGGGCATATTTATAATAAAACTACACTGCATGGACAGGTCTTTGCAATACACAACTGACAAGTGTGTTTATCCACTATCATATTCTAGATGGATGCAGCAATAAAGCCACCATAAGGCCCTCATGTCCACTTTCCATTCCATTTCCTGGCCCTGCTGTCTTCCAAATGTTCCCACTCAACACTGCTTCTCACTTTCTGTTTATTGTTTGTGGCTTGATTCCAGCTGCTGAACAGGAGTTTTGGCTCCCAACTGTTTTACCGCCAGCACACATGTTGGCAGGAAAAACAATGCTGTCCACACTACTGCTACTGTACTTATTGTTCCTCCTTCCTTCCTTTCTTTCTTCCTCCCTCCTTCCTATCTCTGTCACTTCTCCTCCCCTCTTTCTTCCTCCTCCCTCCCTCTTTCCTTCCTCCCACACTTCTATTCCCATCTTCCTTCCTTTGTTTCTCCTTCCCTTGTTCCTTCCTCTATCCCTGGTTCCTTATCTCCCCTGTGTTTCTTCCTTCGTCCTCATCCATCCTTGCACCCTCAGTTCTCTTACCCTCTCTCCCTTCCTCCCTTCGTCCTCCCTCTCCTCTTCCTTCTTCCCTTTGCCAGGTGGTGGTGTGGTGGAGCACCCAGAGCGCCTTTCTGCCCAGCACTCAAGTTTTCCCTGGTGGCATGGCTGAGGCAGGGACTTCTTGGCTGCCTGGTGGGAGGCAAACATGGCCAGCCAGCCTCCACTCTTTGTGACCCGGATGGTTCTGGAGCACCCAGAGCACCTTTCTGGGCAGCACAGAAGTCTTCCCGGGTTTTGTGTGTGAGGCGACAACTTCTCTTCTCCAGTGTTCGCTGGCTGCCCGGGCTCCATTTTTTGGTACAGCAGCAGTGGCAGCAGCAGGGTCCCAGCTCCTTTGGGCTGAAGCAGCTGAGCTGTTTGCCATCCACCTAGGTTCTTCTGCGGCTCCATTTGAAATGTGGACATGCGCAGTGGAGCAGAATTCTCCTTGTTTAACTGAATGCTGCCTGTTTCAAATCTGGACTTGCACAATGGAGAATTGGTGCTTATTTTGTGTTTTCACCCAAAAAAGGGGTGAAAAAGGACACCTACCCTTTGCAGACTGTGACAGTGCTTTTCTTACTACACTTTTCTACCTATCTGCCAAGTTTGAGGTAGATTGCTGCAGAACTGAAAGTTTGTATAGACCACATACAAACAAACATCCACATCCCACCTGTCTTTTATAGATATAGATCAGCCAAATTGCTGGCTGAGCAGTGCCTCTCTACTGACCTGGCTGACTTCCTTGGCTTTGTTTTCTGTGTATGCTACTGATGCTCCTCACCACTAAACAACTTGCTGGACCAAACTTCTCTGTTCCTGATCGTCTTCCCTGGCCAAACCACCAGCCAATCTTTGCCTGGGACCCCACATGAGCTTGCTGTTCTCAAACTCAAAAAAGTGCTGTCTTGAGGCAATTCGTCAGACCTTTCTGTCTCTTTCTTGGAACTCTGGACTTCTTCCATCTCTTTATCAATAACAACCTGGAATTTTGCCAATCTATGAAGCATTTGGCAATCTTTGCTCACTCATATCCCACCAACACATTAGCCTTTAAATCTTTAACTTAGCTGGAATACACCCTACAGGAAAGGCCTGTGGAACATACCAGAGAAAGGAGGAAACTGGGTATGTAACAGCACAGAACTTTCCAATCGCCTAGCTAGTATTAAACTTGATAGGTAAAGTCCCTGTTTCCAACTATAGAATTCTGTGATTCGGTGATATTTTCTAATTCATGCCTTCAGATTTGCGTGTTAATTCCTTTTATCAGGATTGGCACTTCTTGTTTCAGTTTCACGTTTTGGGGTAAAAAAGATCTCCCCCCCCCCCACAACCCTGCAGCAAGCACAATATGTTACAGGAAGAAGTCTATTATATGTTATTCACTGAAGAACTACATGAATTTCAATAATACTTCTTCTCTGAAAGCACCATTGATTAACATCCAAATAATTATTATCATTCAGATGTGATTGAAGGTGCAGGACATCTTGTTTATCTTTTTCAAAAGCTGAATATTCAAGACTAATTCATATAGACCTCGTGGATCATGGCAGGGTGCTTTCATTGGAGATCTCCTTTAAGTTGTGGAATAACCACCCAGAAAGGAATATTTATTTACACTTCTTAATCATAAAACAGGTCCCATTCTGACTGATTCTAGCTAATGAGGTTGAGTAAGCAAGTATAGTAATAGCTTTCCCCAATCCACAAACTGTTCATATCCTTGAACAAGCTAAGTTTGCAACTGTTGATGACAGTAGTTAGGTTAATTGTTAAAGCTTTTTGATGTCATGAGGTCCTTTGAACAGGGTTACTGTGAAAAATAGAATATTAATTAACAGAAAAAAGATTCTAGAGATCAATAGGACAGCAAAGTACTTAATGGGCTTAATGATAATGATAAGTAGAAAGGAACCTTTTCTGAACGACTGTACATACTTATCAATAAGTATCAATTTGTTGCAGGAGGAAATATATTTTAAAATGATGATGATGATAATAATACAGTTTTAATTATATACACCCTCAGCCCTCCTACCTAATTATAGTTGTTATTTTTATTAGTTTTACACATCCATTCTGAATGAATATTTACCTGTTATGGGTTTAATTTTGACAACATGTGGGCACTCAGGGATATATGCCATTCTGTCGTGCAAGCTTGCAAACATGCACAATTGTTTATTAATTGATAGCAGCAAAAAAAAAGTGCGGGGGAAGAGATAATACTCGAGCCTCGAGTTCCCCTTCGGGGTGAAGAGAGGCGGGGTACAAATCCAATAAATAAATAAATAAATAATAAATAAATAAATAAATAAATAAATAATACTATTTCTCAGCCAGAAACATCATACATAAGGAAGGTTGCCCCTACATTAACAGAGGGGAGAGAAAGCTAGAGGCTTGAGAGGGCTTAAGAAAGAGGAATGATAGCTAGAAATTCTGAGGTAGACTGGATAGTTTTGAACTGTTGAGGATTTAATTGGTTCCAGGAAGCTTTCAGGGGAGATCACTGAAGAATTTCAATCAGAGAGTATTCTGAAGCCCACAAGGAGAAGGATGTCAGGGTTCCAAGTAATACACCCATAATAAATAGAACTCTGAGGCAGGTAGATTCCTCAAACAACTGCTTTAGTGGATATATCATATTGGCACAGACTGATGAAAACAGACTCTGAATATATCCACGGTTTTCACCTAATTAAAAGTAAAAGTTTTTCCCATTACCCAAACAATCAGTCACATGGTCCAGTTATCGTGTCATCCAATTGCCTGGTAACTTCATTCCTTCTCTCTCTGACCACCTGTGGGAATGTTCTTGGTTCTCAGGAGAAAGTATTTTGTGTTGGCTACAAACCCAATGTCAGTTTTAGAAGCTATTTTTCTTAGGAGCTTCCACGCTGCCACATTTTAGTGCCTGGGAAATTGGGAGGGGGAATTATAGAGAGAGGTGAAAGTTTAGGCATAACAACATTCTTCTTCTGAGTCAAGGCTGTGACATCCTGCACCTGAGATAAGAATGGTTGAAGGAATGTCTCCAGTTGGGATGACCGGTGATTGGAGGACTGATGGGTGCAGGGGATGGATTTGGATTTCAGCTATGAAGGGAAAACCAGGAACTTTCAGATTCAGGTTTTTCCAGATGTGCCAACATGACTTCTCTAAATAAATTCTTACTTAGATGAACTTTGTCTCTGAGTGTTGAATGAATATGGGGAACTTTCTTTGGAACACTGACACCCCATCTATCTCTATTGCCCCTCCCTATCCCTCAGCTCCTGTGTGGCAACACTGAAGCCCAGAAAATGTTCTCGCTCAGGCAGCTTCAGGATTGACAGATGATGCCAAAGGATATTTCTATCCAACACTGAACACTTCTGTTGTTGCTGAAGAGACAAAGATTTGTCACATCTTGCAAGTCTATGAGAAAATAGCAGCCAATATAATTATTGCCCTTACTTAACTCTATGTAGAGACCTAGAGATACATGCATGTAGTTATAGAATAGGCTACATGTCTATCCAGTAGAGAGATAATTAAATTTAAAATCAGCCCTTTATTTATCACTTATTAAAAAGTTGCAGGTGTGAGTATGGGATAAATAATTCTGTTTTGTTTAACTGCTTCAACAAAACCCTGACTAATTTGCTCTTAAAGGTTTCAAGATTTTCCCTGTCTAGTCATATACTGACTCAAGAGGGCTCATCTCCAATTCTCAGCTGAGGGAACCTGTGTTGTCTGACAGACATTTCCATCATCATGTGGCCAGAATGAAAATACGGAACACAGTAACCTTTCCTGCCAAAGCAGTAATTATTCCTTTACTTGCATTTATATGCTTTTGAACTGCTAGGTTGGCAGGAACTAGAGTTGAAGCTCACCCAATCACATGAAAATAAAATTATGAATTTGCCCTACAAGACAGAGAAAGAGAGGGAGAGGGAGAGGGAGGGAGGGAGAGAGAGAGAGAGAGAGAGAGAGGATCACAAAATGTTTCTGTAAGCTGCATTTTGAAGCTAAAAACTTGGTGACAAGCATGCTCTTCTGAGAAAGCCCAGGGATCAGAGGTGGGCTGCTATGGGTTCACACAGGTTCAGGC
>JANHGC010028378.1:0-10525 GCA_027560395.1 Boaedon fuliginosus | reverse complement strand
TTTTGTTGCAAGTCTTTGTTCATTCTGAGCCTTTGCTTTCCTGACTTTGTCTTTGCAGATTCTGGCTATCTGCTGATATTCTGCCTTAGTTGTGTGTCCCTTTTTCCAGTTTTTGTACTTGTCCTTTTTATCTTTCAATTTGTCAGAGAGATCTTTGTGTGACCATGCTGGTTTCTTCTTAGATTTCTTGTTTTTCATTCTCAATGGTATTGTGCTGGTCTGGGCTTTTATGATAGTACTTTTCAGAGTTTCCCAAGATTCTTCAGTTGTTTTCTTCTTTAGGATTTTCATCCAAGGAATCTTTCCCAAGTTATTTCTGTCCCTCTAGTTCTCTCCTCTACCTTTTGGACAATAAAATTGTCAGCTAGGTTGTTTAGGAACTTATTTGATTTCTCACTTGGTGCAGAATTAGTTTTCCAATTGATATCAGGGTAATTGAAGTCCCCCATTACTATTGTAGCATGTTTCCTACATAGACTTGTTAGTTGGTTGGCAAAAAGGACATCTATCTTTTCTCCTTGATTGGGTGGCCTATAGTATACACCTATGGCCATATCATTCTTTTTTTCTTTTATATTGATCCATATGCATTATATTAGGTTTTTGTCTTTGGTTTCATGCATTTCTGTAGCAATATAGTGGTCCTTTACAGTGGAACTGCACCACCTCTTTGGGGTCTAGTTTTTTTTTTTTTTAAATAGACTTTATTAAACATTTTCTAAAATTTAGATATCATCTATAGAAATTTCGGTGTGAGAACTTTCCATACAAATTAGAATATCATATAGATATAGTATATACAATATAATACATTTAACTTCTGGCCTGGATCCAAAAGGTTGGGATACACAACCGCTTCCATTACTGATAGCTGATTTGGCACTTTAGAGTAGAATTTTCATTTTACTTTCCTCCAGGTCTCTAATAAAGCTTTCCTAATATAGTGTTTCTGAAATATGCTGCGTGGCTCACTTTTTTCCTCCCACAGGTAGGCGTGCCATCCTCGTAAAAGATCATGCCCCTCTATTGTCAGCAGCCTTCTATTCTTTAATGACATCCATTCTTTAAGCCAAGTAATCTCTGCTGCTTGGTGATATAAATCCCAGTCCAGCAATCCCATCACTCCTCTTTCCTTCATTTCCTGCAACATTTTAATTTTTATCCTTGATTTTTTCCCTTACCAAATGAATTTTGTTATTGATGTGTTTAATTCCCTAAAATAGAATTTATTTAATTTAATTGGAATTGTTTGAAAGAAGTATATTAATTTGGAAAGAATGTTCATCTTAATTGGCCCTATCTTATCTTGCCTATCAAGAACAATTGTAGGTTTTTTCAACTTTATTTGTCATGCTAATTTAATATAATTGTCTTCTTTCAAAGTGGAGCATCCTCCTGTTATCCAAATCCCTAAGTATTTAATTTTTTTTGTCTTTATCCTCATTATTTCTTCTATCTTTTTAATCCATTGGCCCGGGATATTCTTTGTCAATAGTTCGGTTTTTTCCCTATTTATTTTCAACCCAGCCAGATTTCCAAATTCCTCTATTTTCATTAAGAATTTGGGTTCCGGTTTTATTGGTTCCTCCATGACACATACTAAATCATCAGCATAAGCTAAGAGCTTGTATTTTTCTTTTTTTCTTTGTAATCTTTTTATCCTGGGTCTTGCCTAATTTGTCTAAGTAGGGTTTCTAAGACTAAAATGAATAATAGCGGCGAGAGCAGACAACCTTGTCTCGTACCTTTCTCAATCATGAATTTCTCCATTTCTTCCCCATTTATTAACACTCTGGCTGATTGATTTGAATATATTGTTTGAATAGTGGCACTATTGTTTGAATAGTGGTAATAAATTTTGGGCCGAATTCTATAAATTTTAATTGTTACATCATAAAATCCCAATTAACATTATTAAAAGCTTTTTGAACATCCAAAAATAATAATGCCATCTGTTTTTCTGAGTGAACTTCATAATATTCTAATATATTTATAACCATTCTCATATTATCTTTTAGTTGTCTTTTCGGTTAAAAACCATTTTGATCCATATGTATGAAGCCACTCATAATTTTTTTAATCTCTCAGCTATAATCCATGCAAATCTTATAATCAACATTTAAAAGCGAAATATGTCTGTATTTTTTAATTTTTTGCAGGTCTGTATTATCTTTAGGGATGAATGTGATGTATGCCTCTGTCCAGGAAGATGGGATTTCAGCTTTGTTTAATACCTCGTTAAATAGGTCTGTCATCTCATGTCCCAATGTTTCTTGTAAACTTTGGTATAATTTTGCAGGTATGCCATCTGTCCCCAGCGTTTTGTTGTTTTTTTGTTTCCTAGTTGCCTCTTCTACCTCCCTTCCTGTAATTTTTCCATTAAGTATTTCTCTCGGATCTTAGATAGGGCTGTCTTTTCTAAGTATTGTCTCATTTCCATGCTCAATATATTTTCTCGTTTTGTATAGCTTTTTGAAAAAGTCCTGCACTATCCTCTTTTTTCCTGCATTTTGATGGGTAAGTATGCCCTTTTCATCTAGTAATTGATGTATCTGTTTTTTCTCTTTTTCTTTTCTCAATCTAAACACCAGCCATCTCCCCGTTTTATTAGCATTCTTGAAATAATTTTGTTTGGTCATTTTTATTTTATAGGCAATTTCCTCTTGAATAAGCAGGTTTAATTTGTGTTTAATTAATTCTATTTCTTTTTTAATGCCTTTATTTTCTGGTTTTATACTTCATTTCTAATTCCTGGATTTTGTCAATCAATATCTTCCTGTTTTGTAATTTTTCTTTATTCTTTTTTGCAGCGTATTTTATCACTGTACCCCGTAAGTATGCCTTAGCTGTATTCCAGACGATCTGTACTGAGCTTTCAGGCCTTTTGTTTTCTTTAAAGAATAAGTTCATTTCCCTTTCTATACCAATCTACTTTCTTTGTCTTTCAAAATATTAATATTCATTGTCCATCTCCCTCTCTTTTTTCTACCCCGCCATATAATTCTTATCGGGTTATGATTGGCACAGGTGTTTAGTCTTATTTCTAATTCTTGTATATCCATTTTTAATTTGGATGACACCCAGGCCATATCTATTATCGACCATGAGAGGTGTCTGGCAGAATAGAATGTATATTGTTGTGTCTGGGGGTGAAAGTCTCTCCATGCATCATGTAGCCCTATTTCCTCTTTCACAGCAATTTTTGGGAGTGTTCATCTATTATTCTTTTTCTCTTCTTTGCCCTGTCTTCTATTAGATTTATAATCCATTTTGGGATTCACTACTGTGTTAAAGTCACCAATTAAACAGTTACATTCATATTCCAATTCCGTTATTTTCTTATATACTTTTTTATAGAATTCTGCCTGATTATTATTAGATGCATAAATAACCATAAGCAATACCCATTTTAGACCCACCTTCAGTTCCACCATCAACATTCTCCCCTCCTCATCGGCAAAAATTTATTTAGATTCTAGATATTGTTTCACGTGTACTGCTACCCCCCCTTTTTTTGTTAGCTGATGCTGAATATAATTTCCCTAACCTTGGATAAATCAACACATTATCATATTGTTTTTTAATATGCGTCTCTTGTAGACATATTATGTCTACCTTTTCTTTCTGCAATTTATTAAAGGTCTGATTTCTTTTCCTAGGCGAGTTCAGTCCGTTGATATTGACTGAGAACAGTTTTATTTCCTCTTCCATTTCCTTACTTATATTTCGGATCTTCCTTTCTTGTCTTTCTTACTTCCCTCTGAACCTTCCCTTCTACTTTCCCTCTTTCTCTCCTTCCTCTAGGTCTTTCGTCCTGTTCAACTTGCTTCTCTTCCTCTATTACCCTTTCTTGGCTTCCACTTTCTAATTCTAATTCTAATTCTAACTCTAATTCTAACTCTTCTTTGGTCTCCTGTTCTACCATATTAAAGTGATGCTCATAAAATTCATGAGCATCTTTTAAGTTATCCAGCTGTACCCTCCTCCCTTGCCAGGTCACCAGAATCCCTTCTGGAAGATGCCACAAAGCTTCTTAATAAAATACTAGTAATATAGTAATTTAAGCTAGTAATAATAAATATAATTAATTAGCTATATAAATATCAATTACACCATTTTTTGTTAGTTAGTTAACACATCCCAAGCACATTCAATCATATACAATCTTTATAATCCAGATTTCTAATCAGCAACACATTCAGCCAATTTGAGAGTTTCACAGCCTTTTTCAGTGGTAATGGGAGCAAGTCTTAGTATATCAGTTCGGGTTTAGTCTTACTGCCATTTCGTTCTGCTACAATTCTAATCTTCTTCCTGCCTTCTTCCTGTCCTCTTTGTTCCTTGTCTTTACTGCCTGCTGATGCAATCTGCTTTCCAATTGCTCCAGATGTCTAAAATGGTCCCAGGATAATCCCAGTGTTTGCTGTATTTAACAGATCCGCAAAGCAGTTTCAGTTATTTTCAGTTTCCAAATAGTCAAAATAATCATTAATCAGTCTCCAAAAATAGGGAATAGAAGTACCCAAAGTTGCAGAGAGTAAATCAGTGAATCCACAATTACGTCTGCTGTCGCACTCACTTTTATTTTCAATAAACACTTTGCTTCATCATTTCACTTTCCAACTGGGAAAGAGCTGATTTACCGCTTCTTTCTGGTGAAATATAATCCACCCCGCTTCCCAGGCTAGGTCTTCTGCTCCCCTGGGGCCGTACCTTCTCGGAGATCTAGATCCAAATATTCAATTTTATTTATTTTCCTCACCAGAGGCTTGCAAACCTCCCCGCTCTACTCCATTTCCAGCGCGACTGCCACAGCTTTGACAGACGATCTGTCAAACCAATCTCTGCCTTGAAGATATGGCTTGGCTCCCTTTGGCTGTCTGCGTCCCCCGAACAACATGTCTTCTTCACCCTGACCCCTCCAAAGTCAGTTTGAGACCTTTTTGACCCCTCGGCAGAGTGATTCGGATGCTTTTTGCAGAGCCCTGCAAATTTGCGTCCAGTCACTGCAGCGCTAACCACACCCCTTCATTAGTTTTTTCATTTGTTAACCTCCATAGTCATACACATAAACAGGGATACAAAGCTTGCAGAAGTATAAATGATATAGAAGCTACAGAAGAATATAATTGTTTCATATGGGCATTTTCAAGCAGTATTCACATTCAGAGATGGGGGACAAGGATGCAGATATGTTAATTCTATTCATTTTGTCTAATTATAGAAAGGTAATTTAGGACTTTAGAAAGTTAGCACCCACCTCTCTCCTAGAAGAATAAAATATTTTAGGAAATATTAAAAAGGCAGAATATTATATTTCCCTGGATGAGAAAAGGAGAAACATGTTTTTAAAGACAAAGCAGCTCCCTACAGTTCACTGCCCCCCTTCAGCTCTAGGATGATGGGGTTAACCCATGGCCCTCAGGACATGATGGGATTGAGCCCTCTGCCCATCCCACCACACGGCACCTGCAAAGATTACTTCACCCAGCAAGTTTCAACCAAAGTTAGTTAAAAAACCCGCCCCTTGGGAGTCTGACAGCCAATGGGATACATTTCTTGTACAGGGACAGGAAACTCTAAGAGAAGGTATAAAACCAAGGGACTCTCAGCATCTCTTCCCGTTTTCTGCCCAGGAGCTCCAAGGCATGTGATCCTGTCCACTATTAAACCATCTTTCCAAGCACTCATCATGTTTTCAATGTCTTTCTTCCCACTTGGAACTGAACACATTCTTAACTGTCCATCTTCCCCAGAGATGCTTTTGAAGGCCAACAGCTAGAGAACTCGCAGCTGCAATTTCACATTGTGTACATAATAATTTATTCAATTTATACGTCACCCAACTTAGTCATCGCCTTCAAAGATCTGGGAGAAGAGCCATGTCTTTGGGGTCCTTCAAAACGCTAGTACAGTGGAACCCACTCAAATTTTGGGGGGCAACCTCAATCCAGAGGGCTGCTACAGAGAAGGTGTGCTTTGGGGTTTAGACAGATGGCACGCTTTTTTCAGGGGAACTCAGAGTGCACCAACCCTGCCAGGTTGAACTGCCAGGCAGATCCTATAGAAGGCAGGTGGTTCCTGCGTATCATATAGGGTTATATAGGGGGAAACTGGCAACCACCACAAAACAGGCCGACTGAGGCATGCCCTTCATCATAGCCAGGGTCACCACATTCTGGACCAGCTGAAGCTTCTGGGGGTCTTCAAAAGCAGATTCAATAGAGCGCATGGCAGTAGTCAAGCTGTGAAGGGGACCCCCAGTCTAGGAAAGGGGCAACGGGTGCTTCACATATAGCTGGGCAAAGGCCTTCTGAGCCACAGCTGGGGGTCCAGGGAAAAAAAACCAAATCCACCCTCCCTTCGATAGGGGAAGTGCCTCCGCACCCAAGATCAAAGATGGAATCTACCCACCCCTGGCAATCTAGGCCAGGGACAATTCCTTCTCACCCAAAGAACTGGGACACCCTTCTTGGGAGCTTGGAGAAGAAACAAGAACTTTATGATTCCGAACAGGAGGCAGGCAGAACGGAATAAGAGGGTGGAGGGGAGTCCAAAGAGCAAGAGCAGAGCAGATGCAAACAGTTTCCTGCAAAAGGACAAAAAGCAGAGTTGTAAAAGCTTCATGACTAAGTCATATAAAGGTCAGAACTGAGTGTGCGCACTGCACATGGTCATAAAAGAGGAGACAAGATAAGGGATGTGACGGTGCAGTTTCCAAGCTTATCAAGTGCACCTTGAAGGGCCACCTGCTGTCCTGCTTAACATCTCTGCAAATTTTTCACTCCCTCAAAATTGTGGAGGCCAGACGATGCCACAAGGGGACTTACTGAATAAATAAATGGATGGATGAAGCAGCTGACACAGGGAGTCCAGCCTGTCTCAGCATTTATTAGCATTGATAATAGCTTTTAGGCTTATATACTGCTTCATAGTGCTTTACAACACTCTCTGAGTCATTTACAGCCTATAGCCCCCATCCACCTGGGTCCTCATTTTACCGACCGTGGAAGGATGGAAAGCTGAATCAACCTTGAGCCGGTCAGGATCGAACTCCTGGCTCTGGGCACAGTTAGCCTGCAACACTGCATTCTAACTACTGTGCCACCAGGGCTCTTCATTTATTTATTAAACTTTCCTAACGACCCAGGACCTGGGTTTTCAGATTGTGCTAAGCCATAACTCTTGTAACCATGTTTGTCAATACAGCACAATTTACTGTGTTTGCATCAAACGAAGCCAAAACCCAAGCAAATCATGGCTGGCCTGACGGGTAAAGAATTGCAGTTCTAATGTGCTCCTGAATGAAGGTGTGCTGAAGTCTGCTGACTAAAGATCTATCGCACACCTCCATTTGTGTGAGAAAACTTGTAGAGCTTTTCGTTCCTGCTCACTCGTACTTCTTTTCCAACAACCCCAGGCTGGTCTTAGTCCAGTGTGGTGCCCATGGCCTGCCCTTCACGCCCCCCACCCCAGTCCTTCCTGCTCTTTCTGGACTGCAGGCAGAGGAAAGCTAGGGGCCCCATTTGCCAGCAGCAAATGTCCCGTAGCAAAGGCCAATCGGGTTCTCTGATTCTCCACTGGATCGCTTCCTCCTGGATCCTGCTTTCGCCTGCCTCCCTTTGGATACAGCCAAAGAACAATAACCTGGCTAGCAGTCCAGCTCCTTTGGGGAAACCCTTTTCCCATTGTGGGAAGAAAAATCTGGTCTGCTTCCAATCCAGGAGAAAGGTGCTGGAAATAAAACGGAGGCTGGCTGCAAGGAAAGGCTTATTTGGTTTCCAGAAAGAGATAATTCTGGGGTGGCTGAAACAGATAAACTTCCAAGTGCTTCAAGGACCCTCTAAAATGGGTGTCAAACTCAAGGCCCGTGGGCTGAATCCGGCCCGTGGGGTGCTTCAATCTGGCCCATGGGGCTGGTCTGGAAATGGCAAAGGACCGGCTCATGGTGCCTCTGCTAGTGAAAACGGAGGGGGCCCTGCACCCCATTTTGACTGGCAAAGTGCTGCAGGAGGCGGTCGTCCCATTCCCCCCCAGGCTGGCCCGTAGAGGAGAGCTACAATGCTGATTCTTAAAGAAATCCAATTTGACACCCCTGTTCTAAAAGGTTGCAAATGACCATCTGTCTCCAAGGAATATAAATCCTTCCATTCCCCAACATCCATCAGAGCTGAAAAAGCTTCTTGGATGAGAAGCGAAGCATGTTCAAAAGAAAAAACAAGGAAGTCCAGTTGCCTCCTGAAAACGTACGTTTGGGACAGCCATGACCTGCAGGACTGAGAATCTCTACAGACTTTTAGCTATGCAATTGGGGATGAACACCCTCGGAATGGTGTGGGAGCAGGAATGGATTTCCAGAGGAAAAATTGCAGACTACAGGGAGCAGGAGTGCTACTCAGGTGACCCTGAGGACACAGATCAGTCTCCAAGTGGCCTCAACTTCTCTCTAAAAAGGATGCAAATGACCAGCTGTCTCCAAGGAATATAAACCCTTCCATTCCCCACGGTCCTGTCAGAGCTGAAGAAGCTTCTTGGACGAGAAGCCAAACATCTTAAAAAAAAACAAAGTCCAGTTACCTCTTGAAAAAAAGCACCTTTGAGATTTAACAGTCACATTCACCTTGAGGGCACACAAAGACTTTGACTCTCTCTCTCTCTCACTCTCACACACACACACACACACACACACACACGTACACACAAAGACAAGGGAAAGAGAAAAGGAACCCTCATGTTTACACACCCATTCTTAATCTCAGTTAATCATAAATCATAATCATAAATTTCAGTTAATCTAAATTAGGAAAGGCAAAAATCTAGAAGGGGAGAAAGATCAATGTTACTATAGTTTCCTTTCCTTTTAAATACCTTTCTCTAGGCAAATTGGGTTTCCTGCTTCATCCATCTCTTGCACAATCGGCGTGCACGCTTCTTTTTCATTCCCGCCTGGAATGCAAAAGGCTTTAATCCGAGGCTCTTCGCAGTCTCCTTACAGGAGAGACCAGCCGGACCTTGGAATGGGAGCTTCCCATATTTTCAGGCAAGACTCTGCCCCGTCACCCGCCGTGGGTTTTTCCTTTCCTGAATCCGCAGTGACCTTCTGGAGTTCCCGCCCCACAATCTTTCAGCCTTTTTGCCCGTTTAGCCACCTTTTCCATTACCCAGAGCAAGTAGAGGAGGGACCCTCCCCCTCCCCAGGAGTTTTCTGAAAGGGTGCAGCGCCGCCTCCTCTTCCTGGCATCTCAGTATGGCAGCAACCAACTCCAGAGTTTCCTGTTCCTGCAGCAGGTGGCAGCATCTGCCTGCCTTGAAATCATGGCTCATTGCAAGAAGCCAGCAACATAGTTATGTTGAAGTTATGAAAAACACCAGAAAACCTGAAGCTTGGACACCAGACTGGGAAACTGAAGAATTGTGCAGGGAGAAAGTGGTGGTGAACTACAGTCCTGCACCGAGAGAACAACTATGTCATTCTCACTAGCAGGGAATCTCCAAGCTGGCATAAAGATGCTTCAGGCAAACATCAGTTTCTGTTGTTGATGTGCTGTGCTGCCCAAAAGGTGTTAACCAATCAACATTGTCCATACTGTTAGCAATGAATACCTGTCGGGGGGCGGGCAGGGGTTCAGCTAAGGCCGAGAGTCTTCTCTTGCTGCAAACATGAAACCCTCAACGGAGCACAGCCGGATGGGCCTCCAGGTCCAGAATTTGCAGAGCCCTCTGTGCTCAGCACCCCTCAGCATTCCACTCAGAGGAATGCTGGCCAAATAGACTCTGACTTCTGGTCCTGTCTTGGGCATGAAAGCCAGCTGAGTGACCTTGAGCAGGGTCTCTCTCAGCCAAGCCCACCTCACAGGATTGTGACTGAGGGGAAAAGAGTGGGCATAAAGGAGCATTGCGGTAGGTATGTTCTCTACCTTGAGTTATGTATAAAAATAATAAAGGGAGGGTACCAATACATACATACATGCAAGGAAGGAGTAGGAAATAATACAGAGGATGTGGGAAATGAAAAAGAGGGGAGGGGAGGGTGTGTTTGTGAATGGAAGGGAGAAGAAGGATGTTACACTCATCAGATATTTTTTTGCAATTTTGTGGGCTATCACACAACTGATCTTCTCTGCTCCATCCCTGGATGTGTGAAATTTGATAAAAAGTCCTTGTTGGTTTTGCAGCTTAGCTAACAAAACATCAGTCACCCAGTGGTGATTCAAATTGTAATCCTTAAATGCAGAGATCTATACTCCACAAACAAATCACATGGCGTTATCTTTTATTTCAGTAAATAAATACTTAGAAGTCCACATTTTGTTAAAACTCTACATTCTATGTCAATCTTTCATTTTGTTTATTTGAGGGCTAAGAGCTAACTCAGCATTTCCTTTAGGCATCTGTTCTCCACTTTACTCTGAAGGGGCATAGGTATGTACACACAAACATACCAGTATATGAAGCTGATTATCTGGATCCTTTGCAGTCCGGGTTCAGGCCCGGGTACAGCACTGAAACGGCATTGATCGCGTTA
>JANHGC010028225.1:0-10535 GCA_027560395.1 Boaedon fuliginosus | reverse complement strand
CCGAGTTCTCTGGCCCCAGAATGTACTCCGCTACCAGCAATACCACATTCTCCTCCGCCCAGGTAAAGATCCTCCTCGACAGCCTCTGCAGTTGTTTGGATCTGGTGCCCCCTTGCCTGTTCAAATGAGCTTTGGTAGAAATATTGTCTGTAAAAACCAGTATGTGATGACCCCTCAAGACTGGTTCCAACCTCCTGATAGCTAAGAGAACGGTCTTCAACTCTAGGAAGTTTATGCTTCGTGTCGCCTCTGATGCAGACCACAGGCCCTGGACTGCAGAGTTGTCCATGTGTGCCCCCCACCCTACTAGGCTGGCATCTGTGTGGATCACCTTCCTGGATTCCACTCTAATAGGAGATCCCTGTAGAAGAGTCAGAGGTTGGGCCCACCAAAGCAGATCCATCCTCGACTCGTGATCCAACACCAGAGATTTCTTTATCTTGAGTGCCACCTGTTGCTGGAATGGTAACAGAAGGGTCTGCAAGGGTTTGTTGCGGAATCTGGACCACGGGATAATCCCGTGACAAGATGAGAACATCCCAAGAAGGCTCGAGAGATCTAGCAGATCTGCCTTTTGAGAACCGAGGACCTTGGAGTTCATGGACTGGATCTTCTGTCGCCTCTCTGGTGACAGAAACACTTGAAACCCTACCGAATCTATGACTGCCCCCAGGTGGCAGATCGATTGGGCTGGGGTTAGGCAACTCTTTTCCTGATTTATCACGAATCCCAGGGATGTCAGCACTTCCCTGGTCCTCTGAAGGCTTTCTAATGCCTGATGGAGGGACGGAGCCCGGATCAGTATATCGTCCAGGTAGGGATATGAGGAGACCCCCTGGAGCCTAAGGTAAGCTATGGCTGCTACCAGGACTTTTGTGAAAACCCGGGGGGTGGAAGCTAATCCAAAGGGCAGAGCTCTGAACTGGTAATGACATCCCTGATAGGCAAACCTGAGGAACCTCCGATGGGACTGGAGGATGGGCACATGCAGGTAAGCCTCCTGCAGGTCCAGGGATGCCATGAAGTCCCCCCTCTGGATTGACTGGAGAATGAATCTTATGTCTCCATCTTGAAATGCGGGCGCAGGAGCCAGCGATTTAACCATTTTAAATCTAATATTGCCTGAGTGTCCCCCGACTTCTTTGGTACTGTGAAAAAATGGGAGTACAATCTGACTCCCTTTTGGTGATTTGGTACTAGTTCTATGGCTCCTATGTGAACTAGATGTTGAATGGCGCTTAGGTTGCATAAGTGTTTTATTAAGCACTGAGGCCTGCGAACCTGAATAAATCTCCTTGGGGGCTTCCGAGCTAGTTCTAATGCATAGCCATTGAGGACGGTGTCCCTCACCCACCTGTCTTCCGTGACCTCTGCCCATTTGGAGTAAAACAGGGCGAGGCGACCCCCTATGGGGGGAAGGTTCACGTCATTGCTTAGATTTAGACTTCGGGTTGAAGCCCCTAGTCTGAAAGCGGGACTTGTCCTTTTGGCCCTTGTGCTGCCACTTGCTAGAGTGTCCCTTATGGCTTTTTGGGGGGGATCTAAAGCCCATTTGCGAGCCAAAGGAACAAAAGGAGTACTTGGAGCGAAACGGAGAAAAGGAAGGCTTGAAATGAGGGCCTTCCTCTTTTCTTTAGGATCAGCCAGGAAGGGTTCTAGATCATCCCTAAAAAGTTTCAGGCCCTTGAAGGGCAAGGTCACTAGCTTGGAGTATGCCGAACTGCCTAATTCCCAGTTCCTCAGCCAAGCGCTCCTGCGAGCGACTATCGAATTGGCCATGGACCTAGCCGAAAACTGCATGGCGTCAAAGCTAGTGTCTGCTGCAAAGGCCATCACGGACGCCATGGTCCGGAGTTCAGCTAGGGCAGACTTGGGAACCTTGCCCTTATCCATCAGCCGCTGGCATCATAGGGCGGTAGCCCTATTAGCTGAGGACGCCACCGCTGTGGCCTTAAGGGCCGTGGCCGAGGCCTCGAATGCCTTTCTGGACATTTCCCCCCTCTTGTCATGGGGGTCCTTGGGGAAGCCCTCTGTCCAATGGCAAGCTAGCAGGGCCCCTAGGGACGCTACTTGTGCATCCACCACCGGGCTCCTCAGTAGCGAGGCCTGATGCCTGTAAAACTTGGTGGCCCTGATCCTGGCAGACTTAGAGGAACCCGGGGAGGCCCACTCCTTCATGACCATGTCCATGAAAGGAGAGGGTAATTCAAAATAAGTGGTGCTCTCACGAATGGTGGGTAGGACAAAGTCCAGGTCAAATTCGGTATTGGCAGCCAAAACCACCGAAATCTCTGGCTACTTCAGGCTCAGAATAGTAGTGATGGTCTTGTGGACCTTTGGGAAGGCCTTAGGCAGAAAAAGGTGCATAGAAAGTCTCTGGGGTGCCTCCTCCCCCTCCATGGAGGAATCCCCATCCGGGGTAGACGCCTCAGAATCAACCTGACCTGGTTCTCTGAGGTCCTCCTGTTCCCCTTCCAATGACTGCAGCTGGGTCTGATGCTCCAAAGAGATAGACTTCCTGGAGCCTTGTGGGGATCTTGGGGAAAGGAGCTGGGCTTCGAGATCCCTCCTGGCCTTTTTCCAGGGAGGTTCCTCTTGAAGATGGCTCAGGGCTGCCGTGATACCTGCCTGTATCATTGGTTGCATCATAGCAGCCAGCTCCTCCCTCGTGACTGGTAGAGGAGTTCCTGGAACTTGTGGCTCCTGTCTATCCATAATCCTGAAAAACAATAGCTAATAATTAAGCATGTGATGGCACACAGTAAGGGTTGAGACTGGAGAACATTGCTGTCCCCCCCACCCCTTTCTTTTCTTTCTTTTCTTTTATTTTTTTGACCTTTAAGGTTGAGTAAAAACGCCCCCCCCTTCAAGGTTCTGGGGTAAGGCATAGCCTGCTTCCCCCGTTCCTATCATGCAGTTTCCCATCAAATGCACAGGGGCTGATAGGCCTGGACCGTTAAGAACCTTCCTGGCCAGTCCTGTGCAGGGATGGGTTTCTCCCAGTTCGCTGGTTACCCGCTTTGTGGACGCGCTGCCAGATCAGCTGTCAAAAGCGCTCTGCGCGGAATCGCACTCAAAAACTTCGTGGTGTTCTGCAAATACTCTGATCCAACAGCTGTGCACGTCCATGAAACGGGTAACCAGCGAATCGGGAGAAACCCATCCCTGGTCCTGTGGCCTTAATAAGATCCTCGGGCTGCACTGTGTAATGCCAGCCCGAGGAATCCACAAAATGGCCATCACCACGTGGAGAGGCCTTCCGTTCCTCTTATGTATCCAAAATGGTGTCATCGCCTCATGCCAGCGCCCGGAGCGGCCTCAGCCACTTCCTGGGTGCCAACTATTCCCTGGCCTCTCCTCCAGCCAGGAGTGCGTTTTGGGACAAGGTCCTCGGGCTGCAATGGAGAACGCCAGCCCAAGGCCCATCCAAAATGGCTGCCGCCACGAGGAGGCCTCTGCTGTTCCAAAATGGCTGCTGAAAACCTCCATGTCGATTTTGGCACCCGAAACGGCTTTCCGTCACTTTTCAGGCGCCCGAGGCTTCACTGGACTCCAAATGACTTGAAAATTTTCCCTCCAGAAAATTCAGACTTCATTGGGCCCGGGCCACACTCACCTGCCTAGTGAGTGCCGGTTACCCAAAGGGCTTGATGATCCTGACTCCCTGCTGAGCTACAGCTGATCAGTGGTAAGTGGCAGCCGCGCGGCTTGCTTTTTATTTTTTTTATTTTTTTAAATTTATTATTTATTTTATTTATTTATTTTTTAAATTCACTAACTCGGAGTGAGTGAATCTCTGACTGCTCTCTTGTGAGGCAAGTAAGAACTGGGTAGGAGGAGAGCTCCACCCCTGCTCAGTCTCTGACTTGCCTCAGAAGAGGGCAGAGCCCAAGGGACGTAACCAGGCCCATCCTGGAATCCCAGAGAATAGACGTTCACGGTAAATTTACCAACTAACCATTTTTATGCCCGGACTCTGGGTGGCTTACAACATGGATAGCAATAGCACTCACATTTTATATACTGCTTATCAGAGCAGATAAAGTAAAATAAAGATGGTTCTCAATGTATAATGTATTTTAAGGGTTTATAATTTACACAAACACCCAATCTTAAATTTTAAAACAGTTTCAACTTACTAGGGAATTGAGTTAGCCTGCCCTCTTTATTAACACTGTAGGCTTTAAAATTCTCGTTTTGTTCAGAAAGTTCTCTCCCCAAAAATGCAGACTGCGCAGAATTGTCTAAGATTCACTTTACAAAGAATCTGAAAATACATTTATTGGCTTTATTATGAAACCAAGGAAGCCTAAAGCAACCAAGCATGCAAATCTGTAAGGAAGGATTAATGGTAACTTGCATTTTGGAGACTGGATAATTTGTCTATGTATTATTGGATATTAAGTTGCCCTTTTATTGAAGATGAATATTTTGACTTTTGGTACTTAATGCTTTCCATACTGATATTGATAATCGTTTAAACTTCATTTTGCTTAATGCATTTCTATCTAACATATTTTAAAAGAATAAAATCATTGCATTCATTTATGTGGTTTTTTTAAATCCCTGATTTAAATTATATAAAGTAATTATTTCCATACCCATCTTGTACATTTTTAAAAAAGAAATCAATTTACCTACGCTATGAATCCCAAGGTGGGCTCCAGATATCCTCACCCTCTGTGGTCAACTTGATCCCAAGGTAGGGTCAGTATTTTTTTTATGTTGGGAAGGAATAGCTGCCCTGTCTTTTCCTCCAGAGCCTGCATCCCTGAAAGCTCCATCAGCACCTATGCAACCACATATGCCTTATATGAGAGTTTGCTCTTGCACAGTGTCTATAGAGATTCTCAATCATCCAGGTCATGGTGTCTCACTTTTCAAAAGGCAACTGGACTTTCTTGGTTTTTTTTCCTTGAAAATGTTTTGCTTCTCATCTAAGAAGCTTCTTCAGTTCTGACTGAACTGAAATTGGATGAGAAGCTTTTCAAGGAAAAGCAAAAAAGGCAGCATAACAAACCAGTATGGCCTAGGACTTGATTGAAAAGCAATATCCTACAAATGTTCCTCCTTTTCCCAAATTAATCCCACCACCCAGAATTGATGAGTTGGTGATGAAATTGGTGATGGCAGTTAATCACAATCTGTCCGGAAAGGATCTATCATGGCAAGAGGACTAATAGCTGTATCTTCCATCTTCAAATCACTAGCCATCTGTTCTGAAGAGAAAAATGGATCCATGTGTTCTTCTATTTGAGTCAGATACCAATTGAAATAAGACACCATCATTGCCAGGTGGGCCATAAATTTCCAAATCATAAAGTATATCAATCTTATATGGCCCAATTTCTAAATAATGCATCATCCACAGTTTTTTCCACCTTCATGCAGGGCAATTATTTCCAGGAAAATAACATGGTGTTAATACTTTCTGACCTTTATATGAATTAAATATGCCTGTGCACTATTATAGTATGGTTTAATTCTCTCTAATTCCAATTTTTCCTAGTTGTGTTTGATTAATTTGGGACATGTCCCACTACTGGTAATTTGCTCACATCAATAAGAATAGATAGCTGAATTACAGAATTGGGGAAGTATTTAGTCAAACCCCTGTTTTTTGCACTAAAAGCAAATAACCATCTTTAAGAGTTGCCTGTCCTGCCTCTTCTTTAAAACCTGGGGGGGGGGATGGAGAAACCACAACCTCTATAAGTCAACTGTTTCACTGCTAGACATTTGTTTAACTTTTAATGACAAACAGAAACATTAAATGGCTTGACGTTTATTAATAAGCATGCCTAAAATGAACAAAAGTAATTTAGCTTATTCTCCAATGGTGTCCTCCGTGATGGGATCAGTGATGCAAATGGGCTCTGCTCCTCCAATCAGGCAAGTCAGATTGTTATTGAGGAGTGGAGCTCCTCCTCCTAGTGCCCCAGACGAAACTTGCCTCAAGAATAGGCAGGTCAGATTTGGCTCCCTGGAGCCAAAATTTCCCTTGGCCTTTATTTTAGGGACTTTTGTCCTTTTTTACTTTGGGGACCTGCTTCTTTTTGGCGCCCGGGACCTCGCCTCACCCCACCTGTTCTGCAGGAGGTGGAAGTGGTTACACCCTCCCCTGCCCAAACCCTACGCAGCCAACAACTAGGGCCCCTCATCCAGCAGCTACCTTGAGAGGGGGTTAAATTCCTCCCCTCGCCCCCTCCCCATGGTGCTGGAAGGCTCAGGAGGTGGCCTGGGCTGTGAACACAAGGGGGTCTTAGACAAGGAGAGCAGCCTCAGTCCCTGGGGGCTGTGCCTCCCCCCTTCCCTCAAAGATTGCCTGTGCATGAGCTGATCGCCATTTTGAAAAGCATTTTCCTGCCGGCGGGAAAATGAAGTGTGCATCAGCTGGGCGCGCAACAGGGGTACCATGGGATTGATTGAGCCTCCCTCCTGCTTCTCCAGACCTCCAGGTACCTGGAGAGTGGAGTCTTCCTGTGGATGCACTTTTCCCCCTACTCTCATGGAAGACCTTTTTCCAGCGGCAGCAACGGCATCAAAGGCTCTCCTGGCAGCAGTTTGGAGTTTTTCTCCTCATAAAACAGCTCATCATCGTAACTGGACTGGGCCCTCTTCATAGCAGGGATTGCAGGCATGAGGCCTTCTCCCTGTGGGGCTTGAGGAAAAGCAATGGGGGGAAGGGGTGTGGCGTCATCCTGGCATCATCTGTCCCACCCGTTGGCGGATGACATTCTCCTTTTGCCCGCCACTGGGAAACCACCACAGACAAGTGGGTAAGAGACACAGTTCGCCTAGGTTACTCCCTCAAGCTCCGCCATCATCCTCAAGAAAGTTTCATTTAGGTGAGGAGATCCAGATGCCCCATCAAACACCTCCATACTTGATCAGCCATCCTACATGTCCAGGCCATTTCAGCCATCGAATGGGTTCCCTCTCCACAATGGGGCCTGGGAGCTATTCCCATTTTTTCACGGTCCCAAAGAAATCCGGTGACACAAGATTGATCTTAGACCTGAAGTGTCTCAACCGTTGGCTCACTTGCCCACACTTCAAGTTGGAAAAGCTTAGTTCCATCCTTGGGTCCATTCAGAAAGGGGACTTCATGGCCTTTTTGGATCTCCAAGAGGCCTTCCTCCATGTCTCTATCCTGGGCAGTCACCATTGGTTTCTCAGATTCTCCTATAATGGCTCTTGTTACCGGTTCAAGGCCCTATCCTTCGGCCTCTGCCCCGAGGGTATTTTCCAAAATCCTGATAACATTGCAGGGAGTCTCTGCCTTTCCTTACTCGGACGACATCCTCGTGAGAGCTCCTTCTCTTCGCTTAGCCCGCTCTCACCTCAACAAGACCATTTCCACCCTAACTTCCTTAGAGTTCTTGGTCAATTTGGAAAAGAGCTCGTTATCTTCCTCTCAGTCCATACTTCACATAGGGGCGATCATAGACTCATCCTCTTTTCAGGTCTTTCTTTCCCCAGATCATCAATCCAAGATTGGGTCACTGGCAGGCACAGTCCTAGAGAAGGACAAGCCAGATATCCTTCTGTTGAACAGTCTGCTGGGGATGTTGATGTCGTGCAACAGCATCATTCCCTGGTCAAGATTCAGATCAAAAGCCTTGCAGCACCTTCTCTTACCATTCCAGGTCAGCATCGCCTCTCACAGGCATCTCTTAGTTCACCTGGACCTCGATTCTCTGGACTTAGAATGGTGATTACGCCCTCATACACTCCTACAGGGCTCCCCCATCATGGTGCAGGATTGGCTAATCGTCCACACCGAAGCCGGTCTCCTAGGCTGGGGAACGCACCTAAGCAACAGGACAGTGCAAGGTCTCTGTTCTCTGTCGGAGTCCAGATGGAGCATCAATTACCTGGAACTCTGGCCTGTCTCTCTTGCACTGAGGGGGCTGGAGCATTCCATAAGGAGTCAGAACCTTTTGATTTACACAGACAACATCTGCACAAAGGCCCACCTAAACTGCCAAGGCAGAACGAGGTCAAAGGCGCTTCAACAACTAGCTCGGTCCATATTCATTTGGGTGGAAACTCAAGTTCCATCCATAAAGTCAGAATACATCCCCAGGGTGGAAAACGTGACAGCCGATTGGCTCAGCAGGAAGTAGCTGGACAGCGCGGAATGGCATCTCCATCCCCAAGTCTTCAAAGTTCTTTTCCTTCAATACGGCCCTCTACAGATGGACCTCTTTGCTTTCCACCTCAACAAGCAACTTCCCAGATTTTTCAGCAGGGGGGCCTGCCCTCTATCCCAGGGCCCAGATGCCCTGCACCAGCATTGGCCTCCAGGCCTCCTGTATGCCTACCCTCCCACAAAGCTGCTGCCACTGGACACCCAAAAGATAAGACTGGAAAAAGCAGAGGTACTGCTCATAGCCCCCATTTGGCCCCGCAGACCTTGGTTCTCAGCCCTCATGGACCTATCTCCTGTCCCCCTCAGGGTTCCTCTTCTAGACGATCTCATCTCTCAGGGGCCCTTGCATCATCCTCAACTGGACCAGCTCCACTTATATGTTTGGAGGTTGAGCAGCACAGACTGATGGCCTGCGGTTACTCGGACCCTATCATAAAGACCTTATTGGCATACTGCAGGGTCTCCACCAATAGGGTTTATATCTACACCTGGTCAACCCTATGCAAATGGTGTGCAGTCCATAAAATTGACCCGGAATGGTTACGTATTCAGGACCTTCTTGGCTTCCTCCATTCCTCCAAGTAGTTTCCATAACGACAGGATTGTCTTTAGATCTGATCCTTCCTTCATCCCCAAGGTTTATTCTCTGTTTCACCATTCAGTGGAAACTGTTCTCCTGTCCTTTTACCCTAACCCTGCCTCTCCTCAGGAATGGGAGTGGCATTGCCTGGATGTCAAGTGGGCGTTCTCTTTAAATACACTATAACTTCTCCTTTCAGGAAAACAGAATCCCTGTTTATTTCATTTAACTTTAGGAACCGAGGCCTTAAGTTTTCCACCTCCTCCATCTCCAGATGGATTAGAGAGGCCATAGTACAGGTCTATAAGTCCATGGGCCTCATACCCCCCTCAGGGTACCTTAGCCCTTTCTACAAGGGGCGCAGCCACCTCAGCTGCTTATCGGACTTGCCCTTCTCTCGAGCAAATCTGCAGAGCAGCCTCCTGGAGTACCCCTCACACCTTTATTAAACATTACAAGGTAGACATGTATGTGAGTAGGGATGTCGCCTTTGGTCGCAGGGTACTCCAGGCTGTGGTAACCCCCGAGTCAGGTGGCTCCCTCCCTTGAGACATGGCTAGGAAATGGTTCCCATTTTCATCACTGATCTCATCACGGATGACCCCACTGGAGTTGGAGTTGGAGTTGGTCACTTCCCATGAACCACCATTCTCTGTGGGCTCCGTGATGGGATTAGTGCCCCGCCTGCACAGTCTGACTCTAGGAGTTCGTTACAGTTGGTATTGTTATGACCAGTTGCATTTCAGGCTTTCTCAGTCATGTGTTGCTTGACCCCAACTGTAGGCCCCCAGTGCATGCATGCGGTGGCCTGTTAAATTGGTTAATAAAATTGGTCAAGGAAAGGAGTGTTGTCTCCATGGGTGTCTCAGTTCTTACGTTTCAGAGTATGGCTTCTGACCTATCTCTCGGCTATTGAAGTCTGGGGCACTAGGAGGAGGAGCTCCATTCCTCAATGACCATCTGACTTGCCTGATTGGAGGAGCAGTGCCCATTTGCATCACCTATCCCATCACAGAGCCTACAGAGAATGATGGTTCATGGTAAGTGACCAACCTGTCCATTTTTTTTTTTTTTTTGGAGAAGTTACCTAATCATGTCATGTAAAACATCTTCAAGACGAATAAATCTTCTTTCATATATGTCATATTGAGTGTCTATGGATATTGACAAGATGAAGATACTTTCCTCCATCAATACCCTAATTTCATTTCCCTCAAATATACCCTTCTCAAATCTCACTTCTAACTCCAAACTGTTGTGGAAAAAACTATTCCTTTACTTGGATAAAGTATACCAACCACAGAAAGCTTCATTAGATGTTTCTTTAACAATGACCACTGGATCTTTTCCACAGGATCAGATGCCAATGCGTGAGTGAACAATCATTTATTAATTTTTTTGACACATATGCTATACCAGCAAACTAATGTTTACAAAACTAGTTTATGTATCTATAGTGGCACTGAGCCTATTTCCTAATGCCAACATTTATTTTTATACCATATGATTAAATACCATCATGCTGGTATTAAACTTATTAGTTTTCCTTCAGTTATATTCTTTAACAATTTGTGTGATTTCAAGTGAAGTTCTGTGGTTTTATGTTAAACTTAGTTGAACCCATCATTTCCAGCCTTCTCTGTGGGAGCACCGACCCTCTGGAACCAGCTCCCAGTGGAGATTAGGACCATCCCCACCTTGCTGGCCTTCCGCAAGGCCACGAAGACCTGGCTTTGGCGGAGGGACTGGAACTGATGTGCCCCCCCCGGGTTGAAGGGTGCTGAATGTCTGTGAATGAAG
>JANHGC010028203.1:0-10536 GCA_027560395.1 Boaedon fuliginosus | reverse complement strand
ATATTCCATAGTAAAAGGTAAGGGAATCTTAATACCTAGTATCAATTGCTCTTGCCTAGAGTCCAATCTAACCTGTAATCCTTGCTTTTTCCACAGGAGCCGCTCATCATCGGAGGACTGAGCATGCATGGAGCTCATTCTTTGCTAGGAATCAGGAGAAAAGGACGTGTTTCTCCAGGCTCCTCATCTGGGCCTGGCTTTGTTGGATGAAACCCTGGACTCAGGCCAAAGATCCTCCAGAAGGCTCCGGAGGCCCTCAATGGTTGCTGCCACCCTCCCTGATGCTATTCTTCTTGCCAGAGAGCGAAGACTTTGACCACGTGGGACAGGAACCTCTTTGTTGCTGGAGTAGGCCAGGTTGGAGCCTTCACTTGAGCTCCCCAGTCTACTGCCACCCCTCTGCCATGAACGCTGCCACCACCACTAATCCTGGCTCCACCGCTACCCTGGGGACCACCATCGCCCCGGGGATCACTGCCGCTACCAAGAGGACTCTGCAGGACTCTCCGGCTGCCATTCTGGGGATCGCCACATCTCTGAAGACCTCCATCATGGGATCAAGGACTGCTGCCATAGCTCCGGGCCTCACCACTGGACATCAGAGCCCCAGGCCTGGGGCTCCCCGAGGACTTTGAGACCTGATAAGTGCCTCGATGGCAGGGATGGAAAGAGTGGTGGGCCCTGTAGTCTCCCTGGTCATGTTGCTTCACTGCACGCCCCTTGCTCAGGTTGAAGCCCCTGGGGTGGTGCCAATGGCTGCACTTCATCATAGTAGCCGGCCTACTGACCTGCTGGGTCACCGATGGCCATCCTTAAAATTCTTTGCGCCCACTCTATCTCTGCCATGGTAGATGCGGTGGACCCTTGGTCTTGTTGTCCTGGGCCGCTCTAGCCACTTCCAGGCCATGCAGGGTGGCCCTGCTGGCTGATCAGGGCATCGGAACCAGGTGTGGTAGGCACTGTACTACCTGGCCTGGCTCTATGTGGCATTGATCAGCATAGTAGTAGCGGGTGCCATACCGGTCGTATGTTGGGTCGGAAACAAGTGATCCACCATGTTTTCTTGGTGGGAGACTTCTTGGCAGGAAACCTCATGGTGGGGAATCCCCTTCTCAGACCCTGGGGAACTAGAGTGGCTAGGTAAGCTTTCTCTTCCCTCTGCACTGCCGCTTCCTCCGCTTTCCCTTCCTCCGAGATTTGGGCCATCAGGAACGCTTTGAGCATGGCTTGGCATTCCTGGTGGCTCATGCTGGCCACTATTTGGCTGCAGTCTCTGCTGTCCCTGTGTGGTCACCAATAAAGTATTCTCCTCCATTCTCGGTGCCATCTGGTGTTTCCTGGAATGCTTCAGCTTCATCTAGTTGCCAGTCCACTTCCTGGTAGTCACCTCCAACCTGGCATGCTTCCACTGGGTAGCAGACCTCATCTGTGCTCCTGCTGGCATCCATGGTAGCACTGACCTCCACCTGTTGGGCAGCTCTCCTCTGGTCTTCCACTCTGATCGCGATCGGAGAGCTACACTTCCAGGTGTTCTCCTTGGAGGGCATTGGGGTGTTAGGGGAGGCTTAATCTCCAACTGACCACATGCTACCAATTGTTAAAATTGTTTAGAGCATTGATGGTCTAGGAGATGCTCCCTTATCCCAAAAATAGATGCCAGGCAGATGATCCAAAGCATAAAACATTTTATTTAGAATAAAATAAGGATAAAAGTAGGCCCAAAGAGTAATCCTCCTACCCCAAGAGCATGGTTCAAAAGACAAAAACCCATTAAAAAATACCATAAAAGCCTCTCCTTTCCCTTTACAGGTTTGAAGGTTGCAAAATTTTCTTTAACCTCGTCTAACACTATCTAGTGGCAGAATGCATGTATTGCCATTGTGTGGGAAAATCCCAACATTTACATAGTGAACATGAGCCAATTGTTGTCAGTTTCCCTCACAATGTTGTTGTGAGGAAAAATGAGGAGAAAACCCCATGTAAGTGAGCTAGAGTTGGTTGAGGAAAAGAAGGTCACACATGCAACAAAAGTTGAATTCAGAACCAGAACTCATGTAATGACATCATTGGGGACATCATACAATGTCAAAAATCTTGGGCAACTGTAGTTTCCACAGAAGAAGTCAGAAGGCAGATTCTTCCTCAGACTAGTGAAAAGAGGAAATTTATAATCATAAAAATACTAAACAATCCAGAAAAACAACCAGATACTCTGAAGGGAAAAACCAAGACAAGCTCAAGCTCTAATAATATATGGCATTATATTATAAGCCAAACCATTTGCTCAGCAATGAGGAATTAAAGCTTTAGTTCCTTGATCCTCAAGATTTGTGACTTACCTGGTGGATCACAGCTCCAGAACCTTAACTAAATAAGCCTCTTTGTGTGAGCCAGTCTTGCAGATTTAGGTTTATCAAAATGAGGCACAACAGGGGAACAAAGTAATAATAAAGAACAGACAGATAATGAAGACTAGAATGAGGCAGTGGAAACATACTTGTTATTCAAATTTACTAGAAGTAAAGAGAACTGTAGAAAGAGGGATGTATCCATAACTACCAGTAGGTATTTACTTTTTAACCAGTGAAACTGGTTTTCTAACTCTGATTGTTGTATATAACATTGTACAAGATCTGTATATGTTTTGCTGTTTTTCTTATAAAGGGAAATTGGAATCTTTGAGGAATAAATGGTTTTATATTCCACATTTTCATTGCTCTGCAAAAAAAAAAAGAACAAAGTAATTCTAAATTGGGATTGTTGTTTGGGGATGATGATGATGATATTATTCCTTCAGTCAGGTATGACTCTTGGGAGTCTATGGGCCAGATCTCTCCATTCTTACGATTCTGCACTGCTTCTTTGAGTTTTTCTGTGCTCTGGCTGGTGTCAGCTTTGATGGGGTCCAGCCATCATGTTCTTTGGCATCATGTTCTGGTTTACCTGCTTACAGCAAATGCGATTCCATTTGTTTTCTCGTATCATGTTCTGAATAACAGACAGTGAGTGTTCAGAAAAAGCCATTGTCTGAGTAGTGAAGCTCACTGACACCAAAGGAGAACAATTTTCAATCTGATCATCTCTTGTCCGAGAATTTCTAATTTATCCCAATTCATTCCTCTGACATTCCATGTGCTTATTCAAGATACTTTATATCTGTACAACGCAGACATTTGCTTATGCCACTGGCTGCCTCATCAACTGGGATTCTTCTTGTCCTATCATTGGACACCCTATATGACAAGTCTGAAACCCTTTCCATAGAATTTACTTGGTGAGTATTTTGTGGAGTAGGTCACCTGTAGCTTGTTATAATTGTAAGTAGTGATGGATGTAGGTGCTCACCCCTGGCAATAAGATGCTGTCTCCATTGTAAAATAATTGACTCTTTATTCTTTCCAGATACATCTCCAACAGTGAAGAACAAAAGAATAGCTAGTACCATGTTTCCTCCTAAATAGGACATGTCCTGAAAATAAGACTAAGCCTGATTTTTGGGGTTGGTCTAAATATACGCCCTCCCCCCAAAATAAGCCCTGTCTGCATGTGCTGACATAGACTGAGCATAGAATCCCAAGACCAGGAGGAGCACATCTGGCTTCCTCATATCCTCAATGGACCCCCTATTCATTGGCAAGTGGGGCAACAGAAATTAACCTCCTGCTCATCAGCTGAATCTGAGTATGCCTGCCTCAGTGATGCAGCCAACAACCTTCAGTGGTTCGATGCTCTGGTCAGTGATTTGTGGGAGCCACCACCCTTGCCACTCCAGATGATGGTGGATAACATGGGTGCAATAGGCATCTCCAGAGTGATCCCTATGGGACCCAGGTCTAGGCATATTGACATCCACTACAAGAACCTGAGGAAACTCACTAAGATGGGCTTTGTAACTATAGGGCATAAGAAGACAGAGAAGCAGGTAGTAGACATCTTCACTAAGCCACTGCCCAGTGATAAGCATAGTTATCTGTGTGGGGAATTGTGTATGTGGTTGTAATTGCCTGAAATAACCTAATGTGACTTTTTTGCCTTTTGTATGATATTGTGACTGTATATGTCCTACCTGTGAGGGTTAGTTTTATGGGGGCAGAGGAAGGGGACTGTCATGAATAAATTCACTCCTGCTCTACCCCCAACAACACCACTTGGTGGCAGCACATGCTAGTGCTGCACATGTGTAACATCTGTATGTAACCTATAGGGGGAGATGAAGCTCACACAGTATATAAGGGGCTTGCATGCTCTTCCCCAGCACATTTTTTTGGATACCCCTACCTGTAAGCCTCTTCTGAGGCATCCTTCCTATTTTCCCTATAAAACCTTTTTATTACTACACCCTGTGTTATGTAGCTGTTTCCAAGATCCGAACCTCTATCTTTTTCCTAATAGATTCCTAATAGATATATATCTCAGGGGTTTTTTTCCCCTATTTTTATCCCTAGTATTTCCAGGAGCCGTTTCCTAATTTTGTTCCAATATTGTCTTGCCAGTGGGCATGTCCACCACATATGACAAAAGGTACCTGCATTACAGTTACATTTCCAGCAGTTGGGTGGCATGTTGGGAAACATCTTGGCAAGCTTGGTCAGTGGAAGATGCCATCTATACAACATTTTTATTTGATTCTCTTTATATGACACGGCCACTGTTCTTTTATAGTTTCTTGTCCAGATCTTCTGCCATGTTTCTAGATCCAGCATGTAACCCAAATTTTTAGCCCAAGCAATTATCGTATCTTTGACAATTTCGTCCTCCATTTATTTGGATACCCTTACCTGTAAGCCTCTTCTGAGGCATCCTTCCTATTTTCCCCTATAAAACCTTTTCATTACTAAACCCTGTGTTATGTAGCTGACTCCAGGATCCCAACCTCTATCCCTGACAGTATTTATTTATTTTATTTTATTTTATTAGATTTACACCCCGCCTCACTTCCCCGGTCAGGGGGAACCTGAGGCGGCTAGTATCGTTCTCATCTGCCTCTAGGGATCCACTATTCCGTATCTTGCTCTATATTTTCCTGCTCAGGGACTGGGATTTCTTTTCATACCAAAAGTATAGTTAGTTTTAGAGAAACACTCCAAGGAACAGCAGAGAACAGAAGGCTAAAGCAAGACAGTTCTGGTTCTTCCTGCTTTTTTTTTTTTTTTTTGAAACCTCACCTGTGAGGCAAATCTTTTCAATCTTGATTAGCGGTTCAGCTTTAATTGCTGTGTTTTTATTATCTCTGCCCTGTACAGGGATTGACAGGGTAGATTTGATTGACAGGGCAAATTGAGGTTTTCTTTTAACTCTTTCGTGGCTGAACGTTTTAGAATGGGATTTTCTGCCTATTCCCTTGGCCAGACCTGGTCCCAGATTGAGAAAGAACACAATTTGCAAGTTGGTTCCCAGTTCTGGACCACAGAATATTTTTGCAAAATGTATGATGAGTTCCAATAGAAGAGAATGTATGTAGTTTAGGATTGAACTGTGGAGTCCTTTGCACTCTGAGCTTGGCCATTTGCTCTCACTATCAGACTAGGGAATATTATTAGTACAAGTGAGTATGGAGTTTGCACCCTGTTTATATGGAGCAGCTTGCTCTGCCAGGTTTTCTTCTTGGTAGTTCCTTGATTATGGTATTGTTTTCTGTTCGTTTGTCTGGTGTTAATTGGCTGCCGGAGAGAATATGCGGAGTCCCTGATGCTCTCTGAGCTTGGTTGTTTGCTTGCAAACCTTTCATTACCTATCTAGGTAACATCATTAAACCCATCCACGAAGGTAACCAGTGAACCGGGAGAAACCCATCCCTGCTGCAAACTGGGAAGACGAAATAAAAGCCATGTTCCAGGGGGAAAACAATGGCCAATCTCTTCTGAATTGCTCTCAAGGAAATTTTAACAGGGATCGACTCAAGATCACATGAATCGTTAATACCGCTTTATAATGCTTTGGGAAGGACACACCTAGAGTACTGCATCCAGTTTTGGTCGCCGTGATGTAAAAAAAGATGTTGAGACTCTAGAAAGAGTGCAGAGAAGAGCAACAAAGATGACCAGGGGACTGTAGGCTAAAACATGTAAAGAACGGTGGCTGGAATGGGGTATGTTTAGTTTATCCAAGAGAAGAACTAGGGGTGACATGATAGCAGTGTTCTAGTATCTCAGGGGCTGCCACAAAGAAGAGGGAGTCAAGCTCTTCTCCAAAGCACCTGAGGGCAGGACAAGAAGCAAGGGATGGAAACTAATCAAGGAGAGAAGCAACCTAGAACTCAGAAGAAATTTCCTGACAGTTAGAACAGTGGTTCTCAAAGTGGGCAGTACTGCCCCCTAGTGGGCGTTGGAGCAGTCTAAGGGGGCATTGGAAGCTCCAAGTGGAATTAGGGGGCACCAGGAACCAATCGATGGAGGGCAGAGGATTCAGCCGGCTCCCATGCTGCGCCTGTGCAATGAGCCAAGGGAGAGTAGGGGCTTCTCACTGAGAGCTTCCCGTGCGGTGGTTAGCAATGCGTGGGTCAGAGCGGTGCCGGTATGGAGTATATTCCTGTCCTCTATGTCCTCACCATTACTCGGGGCTGGCCCAACCCCCAGCAGTGCCCTAGGGAAGGGGCGGGGCATTCCATGGGCGGGGCTTGGGCAGCTCAGCCCTCTACCCTGGGGATGGGGCTTCACAGGGGGGCGTTAAGCATTCCATTTTTTTTATAAAAGGGGGCAGTGAGCCAACAAAGTTTGAGAAACACTGAGTTAGAACAATTAACCAGTGGAACAACTTGCCTCCAGAAGTTCTGGGTGCTCCAACACTAGAAGTTTTTAAGAAGAGATTGGACAACCATTTCTCTGAAATCGTATAAGGTTTATTGCCCCAGCAGAGGTTGGACTAGAAAACCCCCAAAGACCCTCCCAACGTTTGTTATTCTATTCTAAAATTGATTGCATCCTTATGAGTCACGTTCAACTTAAAGACGTCTTGAAGTCACACGATTGAGAGGCATGACTACTGTTTTCCAAAATAATCTGGGGTAGCCAGAGTGTTTAGGGGTGATGTGATGGGGACTAAGCTACTGGGGCAGTAAAAAGCAAATTCCTTGTGTTGAAGGAGCGTTGCTGCTGGTGCAGATAGAAAAAAAATATCCAGAGCAAGTGAATAATGGAGAGAACCCAGCCTGCTATTAATATTCCAAAGGATCAGTGACAGATGTGAAAAAATATAGCCCTACACAAGCACAGTTGCTCCCCACCTGCTTAAGTGTGAACAAGTCAGGAGGGGTAAAGGAGGGGCAACAAGGTCCCTTGTTTCTCTTTTCAGAGGAGCCTTTCAAGAAAGATCTCACAGTGAATGTCAAGAAGGCAGGTGGGCAGCATTGGAGGGAGGAGATCAAAGCTTATCAGAGGGTTTCAGAGACCCGCCAAACAGCCAGCACAGACTTGCCATCCAATGAATCATGACTGAAATCTTTTATTTCGGTGCTCTGCTGTGCTGGAGGAGGCCAGGAGTAAATTAAACCTGCCACTCTTTGTTTTTCTGTCTGCTTCCAATATTAATTACAGGCAGGTTACAATTCCTGCAGGTTACATGCACCGGATTGAGTGCTGTAGAAGATGAGCCAAGCAGTATCCCTTGGAACATGTGGCCAAGAGACATTGATGAGCATCACGGTAACATAGTCATGCGGCCAACAAGACTATGGCCACAGGGGTCCAGGAGAAGGCAAGGTGATATCACGTGTTTCCTGACCCTCATATGGTGCCGATCATGGGATGTGATTGTGCCATCACCCCCCCCCCCCCCACATCAGCAGATGTCCAGAGGCACAGCCCCCTCAGGTGAGGATTGTGACCACAGACATTATGATGATCTGACACAAATTAGGCAATCTGTTGAGGAGGAGAGCCCATTGCCTTTGCTATAGATTTGCAAATTTCCTGAAAATACTGAACTCTTTTGAGTGTAGTTGGGTATTTTCATCTGAATCATTAACAAGGATGCTGTCCCTGCGGCCTTTTGTCCTTTTCTGACCACATTCCTTGATCAGCAGGGTTCTTCTACCAAGACACACAGAAGTCGAAACTGAGCTTTCTCTCCGATTCACATGTTTGTGAATAGGTCAAATTTGTTTGTAGAACTCAATCCTTTTTTTTTTTAAAGGTATGCATATACAACTTTGTATAATTTGGGTGGACATCTGGTGTCCAACCTTTGTTTGGAAATCTCTAATGTTACAGTCTCTGTGACACCAGCGGGGTGTTCATATTGTCTTGCTCCCACGATCAGGAAATTTGTCAACGATATATTGTATTGACTACACCATACCCAATTAAGCCACTAGGTGACAGCACTTGCATGTACTGTACCTGTTGGCATCTGCAGGGGAGATGTTGTCTCACCCCTATAAAAGGAGCGTGTGTGCTGCTCCATTTGCAGTTCCTGTGCAGTTCCTGTACTACCTTCCTACCTGAAAGCATGTAGTCTCGGCGGAGATACCCTTTTACCTATCCATTTACCTTTTTTATCTACAATAAAGACTTATCCTGAACATGCTGGTATTGTGTAGCTCAGTGGTTCTCAAAGTGGGTGGTACCACCCCCTAGTGGGCGTTGGAGCAGTCTAAGGGGGCGTTGGAAGCTCCACATGGAATTAGGGGGCGTCAGGAAGCAATTGGTGGGCAGCAGAGGATTCAGCTGGCTCCCATGCTGTGCCTGTGCAATGAGCCAAGGGAGGGGAGGGGCTTCTCACTGAGAGCTTCCAGCACAGTTGTTAGCGATGTGGGGGTCAGAGCAGTGCCGGCGCGGAATATATTCCTGTCCTCTATGTCCTCACCATTACTCAGGGTTTACCAGCAGTGCCCTAGGAAAGGGGCAGGACTATCCAGGGGCAGGGCTTGGGCAGCTCACTCCCCCTGCCCTGGGGGTGGGGCTTAGCAGGGGGGCGTTAAGCATTCAATTTTTTCTAAAAGGGGGCAGTGAACCAACAAAGTTTGAGAAACGCCGGTGTAGCTGATCCAAAGATCCTGACCTCAACTTTCAAGCATTGACAAAATTCCTCTAGTTTTACAGGACTGTCAAATATATTAAGGATTTGTCAGAACCTCCATTCCAAGCTAGGAAAGGTGGAAGGAAAAGAAGAGAAGAAGATGACAACCAGCAGCAAGGTGGAACCAATTACATGGGTGATGGAGGCACTACGGGAAGACCTAAAGGACCAGGTTGGGAACCGAACCTCCTGGAGAAACCCTATCTGTGTGGCTGCTAAGAGTCAGCATCAACTTGATGACATACAATCAAATCAATTCTCTGGAGAAAGATTTGGTGCTGGGAAAGGTAGAAGAGGAGAAGAGAAGGACTAACAGCAAGTTGGATCAACTCATTTAGGGGAGATGGGGTCAAGTTGGAAGACCTGAAGGACCAGGTTAGAGACAGATTTTTCATGATGAAAAAATCAAGCTATGAGGTCAGTAAGAGTTAACAATGACTTGATGGTAAATAATCAATTAATATTTTAAAAGAGACATAGAAAAATAAAATAGATTAGAAATGACAGAATATAAATAATACTTGAAAAGTTTTTCAAAGTAATATAAGATTTTTTAAAAAAACAGTGGAAATTTCTTCTGTTGGAAGAAACTTCTCGTCTAAGGCTTAAAAGTTAATCAGCTTGGATTAGAACAAATATAATTTTGTGACAGTTTAACACTTTGGCATTTTTAAATTGTTGTATTTATTAAAATGGGATTTTCGGCTGATTAAGAGATCTATGTAACAGAAATGAACCGTCGTAATTAAAGAATCTGGAAGCCTGAAGATGACCTTGGATGTATCAGCATCCATGCAGCAAATGTACTCCGAAACACTTCCCAGGTTAAACTGAAACTAACGTGGGACTTGTAGGGAATAGTTTAATTCTGTAACTTAAGCTGTCATGACAGAATGAAATTTATTTCCAGTAAAAACCATAAAGTATCTTGGTGGCCTTTGCAGATTTGTAAGTTTTCAACAGTTTTTTTTTTAATCCTTATTTAATGCTGCATGAAAATTTATTTTAATTTGTTTTGGGTTTTGTTCTTGCTCCTCTCTTATATGCTGTTATTCCTGTTATTCCTGTTATTTTGCATGACAGTATTTATTTTAGGAGATGATGGAGGGAGGGAATACTGGCATGATCTGTTCCATGATATATTATTACTGCTAAGCTCCTTTATCTGTACACATTTCCCTTCCCCATCTTGGGAGAGTGGGCAGAGAGGGAGGAGAAGCAGACAGAAAAAACAGGAGAAGCTGTCTTTTGAAGTTTTGCTTTGGGATTTTTCATGGAAGTGGGAGGTGTCATGGGGATCAGTAGTTATTAGAGTTGGTATCAATGGGACTGATTCTGAAGGCCATCTACTAGAAGGCCAGTGGGCTTCCTTGGACAATTTGTTGGTCATTTATTTATTTATTTATTTATTTTGATTTATACTCTGCCTCATTTCCCCGGTCATTGAGCAAACAAGTTCTGAACTATAGGATAGGATAGGATAGGATAGGATAGGATAGGATAGGATAGGATAGGATAGAA
>JANHGC010028172.1:0-10539 GCA_027560395.1 Boaedon fuliginosus | reverse complement strand
GGTGTGGAGCCTTCTTGGAACTGTTGAAAGGACTGAGTTGTAAACTGGAGGTAGAGGATGTTGTGTCCCTCCCCATCTATTGAGAGAGGGCTGTTCAATTTGGACATAATGGCCTCTTTGACCAGCTATTCGCTCTGTCCAAAATATTGTTGCCTTCAAAAGAGCGGCCTGTGTCTGATGGACTGCTGAATGTAGTCCTGGTTTGTTTGTCCTATGTTGTGCCATGCGTCTATGAGAATGGAAGGATTTATTAGTATAAAACCTTCCATTCCCCACCACCATCCAGTCAGAGCTGAAGAAGCTTCTTGGATGCGAAGCGAAACATCTTCAAAGAAAAAAAAAACCAGAAGGTCCAGTTGCCTCTTGAAAAAAAGCACCTTTGGGACAGCCTTGAGGACAGAGCTTCATCATCTGGGCACCCCTGGAGGAGACCCACAAGGGCAGCCCCATTAGCAGCAGCAACGCACAGCTGGCAGTGCAGAATTGGGTCCCGGCTTCTCTTAGATGCCCTCCTGCTTTCTGTCGTAGGGTGATGTACTAAGGACCACGTGTGTGTACAACACAGAAGACAGGAATGAGACGACCGTGGTGAGTTGGGCTGGAATTTTGTGCTGAGCTATTTTTGCAATGCTGCCCCGACACTGAAGTCAGAACCCTGCAATTGAGGGAAAGGTTTAAGTTCACCTGCAAGAGCCCAAAAGAAAGGCCCTCTGCTCCACTGGAGCTCCCCACTCCTGACTCCCCAATTGACCTTCCTATTAGGGCTTCTAACCTTCAGCCTCCAGAGCACCTGAAGGCCAGACAAGGAACAATGGATGGACACTGAACACGGAGAGATTCAACCTGGAAATAAGGAGAAATTTCCTGACAGTGAGAGCAACCTACCAGTGAAACAGAAGTTGCCTTCAGAGGTTGTGGGAGCTTCATCCCTGGAAGCTTTCAAGAAGAGACTGGATGGCTGTCTGTCAGAAATGGTGTAGGGGGGTCTCCTGCTTGAGCAAGGGGTTGGACTAGATGATCTACAAGACCCCTTCTTCCAACTCTGTTAATCTGTATCTGATTAATCTGTATCTGATTTGCGTCCATAGTCTCGGCTTTGGGCTGAAAGATGGCAAAATGGAGGCATGGGGAAAATGGGGGGGGGGCTTGGGGGCGATTTCTGTAGGTGGGGGAAATGCTGAGGAGCTTCACTTCCCTTTTCTGCAGGGAGGATTTGGAATCATGGAAGAGATGTGTGTGAACTACGTCCATTACTACCCCCAGACGGAGCTGGAGCTGTGCAAAAGTGCCATCGACCCGGGATACCTGCACCGCTATTTTCAGCTTCTGGACAGGTAACACGATGCAGCAGTCGGACATCCCAGGTAGGGGATGATCATGTTTTTAAGATGAGGGCTCTGCTGCCCAGGAAAGAAGGAAGTTGGGGGATTCCTCAGGACGTCTCTTTGACCAGGGACTGAGGAGGGAGGGAGAGCTGGCCTGAGGAGCAGCTGGTCCAGAAGAGGGATAGGAGGGGGGCTTCCCCCAACAATCTGGGTCCTCATTTGACCCACCTCGGAAGGATGGAAGGCTGAGTCAACCTTGAGCCTGGTAAGATTCGTGCTGCCAAATTGCAGGCAGCAGAAGTAACCTGCAGTACTGCACTCTGACCACTGCGCCGCCATGGCGACTGTAATAGTAGCGAATGACAGCAGAGAAGCCAGGCAGGGCACAGGAGGACGGCAGATCTACTGCAACCACTGTGGCTCCCTCTTTGAGCCCCAGAAGACGTGCTGCGTGGCAGGCAGGCTGTCTGTGTAGAACCTAGGAGAGAGTGGCCTCTTTTGCAGCCCAGCTTGCTCTGCCCCCTCTCGGTTTGCCAAGCACGAGCCTGTGGGGTGGGTGTCCCAATGCTTGCGACTGTGGCCCAGTGGCACTGGAAGAAAATCACGTGGCGCACAATAATTGCACCGGAACCAACAGGAATCGTGAGGGGATGGTGTCCAATATTCACATAACCCAGGGATTGTCCCAAAGGTGCTTTTTCAAGAGGCAAGTGGACTTTCTGGATTTTCTTTGAAGACGTTTCGCTTCTGATCCAAGAAGCTTCTTCAGCTCTGACTAGGACTCCTGCCTGAAATTAGTCTTCCTAATGTCCATTAAATGGGATTCTTTCATTAATACCTTCCTCGTTCCTCCTCTTCCTCCCCCTCATTTTCTTTGCCTGTTACAGTGGATTTTCTAAAACATTTCCTTTTCGCTTCCACACCACTAAACCAAAACACACTGGAAACGGCAGAGCCTTTGTAAACTGCTCCTGTATCCTTTGCTCTTGTTGTTGGGACCCCCTTCCCCGCTCCCTCTTTCCCATTCCCGATGCACGGCATTTCTCCTCCGGTAGATTCAACGATGAAGACATCTGCACATGCCCAGACGCCTCCGTCACAAGGCAGTTTTCTTCCGTCTCTTGGAACTTGTTCAGCAGAGAAGTCCTGAGAGCCCTTTACGGCTCTGCTCCGATTTCCATGCACTGCAATAAATCCTCAGCTGTCCGGTTTCCGGTAGGAAGGGCCCTCTGGGGAAACTCGGGGCATCCTTGGGCAAGCTTGGTCGGAGGGCTCTGTTGACCCCTTGGCTTGGGGCTGAAGCTGGCCTCTCGTAGAGGAGCCTGGGTGGATTCTTTTGACTGGGCTTGTGCCCATGTCATGCTGGGTCTCCAGAGCTCAGCCAGTGCCCAGTAGACGTTCTCCAGGTTCCAGTCAGGGATGCGGTTGGGGTGCTTCTGTGGGCCATATTGCCCCCTGGCCTTGTAGATGATGGATGGGCCCTTATAGTCTCCATTTTCTCTCTAGGGTGAATGGGAAAAGCAGCCTTTACCGAAAATCACCCAAGTATTGCCCACGCCAGCTCCTGCTCACTGCGAAGACCACAGCCCTCTGGTCCCCACCCGTGTCAAGTTAGCAAAGGCTCAGTGAGGCTGCCCTTGGGCCTCTTTCGTCCCTCCCCAGCTCTGCTTTGTTGGTACGTCAGATCTGGCAGGCTTTGCTTGGGGAGCAGAGGAGGTGCCATGGACAGTAGCCCTCCTTCCCGCGGCTGTGCTCCCTGAGCAGCCAGACAGAAGCCCTGGCAGCCGAAGGAGGGCTCCGATCTGCAGTCAGCTGGATTTCCCCTGTCCTGCCTTGGAAATCATTAGGGAAGCCCGCAGCACCTTAAATGGAATGGGAATTACAGCTCTCTCCCAGTGCAGATGCTGCAGATGGGCAACACGGCATCTGCAAGTCCAGAAATCCCCCCCCTCATTCCAGAAGGATGTTCTCGGCCATTCCCACCTGTGGCTCTGCGATGGAGGATATTCTTGCCTTCCCCCACTCCACCTCAGTTCCTGCTTGCTGGAATTCCTTCACGCACCTGCAGATGCCTCGGCCAGCCCGCCTTCTCCTTCCCTATTCCTCGGATACTTTGCTTTCCCCTCACAATTGACTCCAGGATCACATTCCAATAAAGGCAGTGACGAAGGCGTCTTTGGCTGTTAAATGTCCATCATTTAATCTGGATTAATCTGGAAAGCATTTTTGACAGCGGAGAAATGAATTTCACATGTGGCCCCTGGTAAGAGTGGAGGTTTTGGACCCCCCTTCCTCCACCCTCCAGAGGGAATGGGACAACTTGTCACAACCAACTCGCTGTGGCAAACTCATTGTGGTCAACTCCCCATGAGACAACTTGTGGGACAATTTAACAATTCTATTTAATTAGCCCTAGCACTAGCACTTAGATTTATATACCGCTTTACACCCCTCTCTAAGCAGTTTACAGAGTCAGCCCCTTGCCCCCAACAATCTGGGACCCGATTTGACCAACCTCAGAAGGATGGAAGGCTGAGTCAACCTGGGGGCTGGTGAGAATCGAACTGCCAAATTGCAGTCAGCCAGCAGTCAGCAGAAGTAGCCTTCAGTACTGCCCTCTAACCACTGCGCCACCGTGGCTCATGATTCTATTCCAGCATTTCTTTGATATTAATGTAACTCTTGTCCTGCAGTAAGTGGCCCTGTGGTGAGATGGCCATGGCAAGCTGACCGTGGTGAATTGTCATAGACCCCCCACCCTCCAGAGGCCCCTGGCCAGCCATGGCTCTCGCTCTGCCACGGCTGATCCTTCTTCCTGCCACCAGTCTCTGTCCTGAAGCTTTAGTAACCACTTGGAAATAATTGGAAAGTTTGGGCTAGCCAAGATTGGTGTAGGGGCATGTCAGAGATCCTGGCTTCCCTGGGGGAGGATGGGGTGGGGACTGCATCAGCAGTGTCCCTGCAGTGCCTGATCCTGCACAAGCACCAGTTCTCACTTGTGTTCCAGCAGAAAAATCTCATCTGCTCACATTGTGCTAATTGCCTCTCAATGTGCACACACACATATGCAGGCACGCACACGTGTCTGACGACATGCAGGCAGCCAGCCTTTCTCCTCCCTCTCCCCATCCAGTTGTGGAACATGCCTGCTGTTGTGAAGGAAGGAACCACACAAAACCGAGCACTATCGCCAGAGCAACTTGACAAGTAGCACTGCGGTGAAGATGTCAGGTCTGGGGGACCCCGGTTCAAGCTCGGGGGCAGAGGATCAGGGTGGAAATACAGCAGGACAAGAGGGACTGAAGCCTCTTTTAAGTTCAGAAATGAGATAATCAAACCAAGATGGTTGTCTGTATAAGGTAAATAAGAACTATTTGGGAAGCCGTTCAGGGGGAGGCATAAAGAAGGGAGGGGGCGCAAAACTTTATTTTGAGTGCCCATCTGGATCCAAATTCTTGCCTTCCCAAGGACGTGGTGCCCTGGTTTGCCCCACACCCCACACCCCCATGGAAATGCTGCAGAGATTTGATCCAGGCCCCTTCCTGATGACCCTTCATGGGGGTGGGGTTGTGGTGTGGGGAAAAATGGACACAGGAGTGTTGTGTATTCTGGAGCTTTGGAGAACATCTTCTTTGTCGGTGACTTTGAGTCAGTGTTGACTCCTGGCAATTGCCTGGACCAGTCCCTGGAGCTTTCTTAGGGAAATTTTGGGAATGGTTTGCCTTGCCTACTTCTTCCAGGGCTGGAAAGGGGCTGGCCAGAGCCCCCCCAGCTGGCCTCAGGTGGGACTCGAATCCTGGTCTGCTGGCTTCTGGTCTGAGCCCTTCAATTATTACGCCAACCTGGTTCTCAATAAGGAGAGGGGAAAGTGAGCTATAAATACAATCCATCTATAAATAAAAACTTACCCACCCATTTGTCTCCCCACAGGAAGGTGTTGTCCCCACCTGCCTAGGTGACCCACCTGACCTGCCATTTTGCATCAGGCTCAGTGAAGCTGTTGGGAGGAGCAGCAACGCCTGGGCCCCAACTCCCCTCGCCCCCCCACAACCCTTTTTCTCAGAGAAAGCAAAGGAGAGAAAAGGTTTGGTTATGCAGAAAGAAGGGAGAGATGCTGGGAGCCAAGCCCTCCCCCCCTCCAGTCTTTGCTCTGTCTCCTCCCCTTCCAATGGGGACGGGGGAGAGAAGGCTTGCTGTTATCCCCTGTGCCTTCAGCAAAACTTAGAAACCAGCTTCTTATACATGTGAGCTAACCAGCTGGTACTTGGGAGGCTGTTATTACCAGCAAACACATCTGCCTTGCTTCCTAAAACATTGAGAGCAATTAACTGAGCAACCCAAGGAAGAAACCCAAGTTGATGAACCCCCACACCCCCTCCAAGTGGCTGCTAGCCAAAGAAGGAAAGGGCAATGAGGAGAGGGTCCTGCCCCTCAGGTCTCTTGTAGGCCAAAGGCCCTTTAGTTGACCAAACGTCACCCCTATGATGGGGTTGATTCGGGTTGGAGCTCTTCAGCCTTCAGCCTGCCTCTTCCTGGCAGGATGTTTTCTGGGCTTGCAAGGTCAGACTTTCAGGAGGCCCTCAAAGCTTGGTGGAGAAACAGGACTGGAGATCATTCCTTTCTTCTGTGACTGAGGTTTGGTGGCAGGTTTGGTCGAATAACCCCAGAACTTGATTGGCCAAATCAGATTATTCCTTCCTTCTGACTTAATCTTAGTCTAGCTGCAGAAGAGCAACTAGGCAAACAGAAGATCTGATTCTGGGCATGGAGGCTTTCGTTGAGAGCCTAAACCAAACTGATGAATTGCACCAAGGCATGAGACTCCACTCAGATGTTCTCCATATTGATTGCTTTCCATCCCTTCGCCACAAGTGGAGAAACGTTTCTTCTGTTCATCCCAGGTTCCTCATTTTGCCAGCACCTCTATTGTTGTCCCAAAGGTGCTTTTTCAAGAGGCAGCTGGACTTTCTGTACCACTATTTTTTTTAAAGCGTGAGACCTAGATCATTCATCAGATTAGATCTTATTCACAAGTTCATCAGAACAAAAGAATTGTAAGGGCCTTGGAGGTCTTCTAACCCTAACCCTAACCCTAAACCCCATGAGACAAATGTCTATCCAATCTCTTCTTACAAGCCTCCACTGATGGAACACCCACAACTTCTGGTGGGTGTTCCACTGGTTAATTATATTCCTGAGGAAATTTCTCCTTACTTCTAGGTTGCTTCTCTCCTTGAGTAGTTTCCATCCATTGTTTCTTATCATTGTCTTCTTGTGCATTGGAAAATAGGTTGATTTTCTCTTTGTGGCAGCTTCTCATTATTCAAACACTGTTATTATGCTTCCCCTAGTCCTTCTCTTCACTAGAGATACTAAATTCCTGCGACCATTCTTCATGTGTTTTAACCTCCAGCCCCTCAATCATCTTTGTTGCTCTTCTCTGCACTCTTTCTAGAGTCTCAACATCTTTTGCATATGATGGCAACCAAAACTGGACATTGCATCCCAAGTGTGGTCTTACCAAAGCAGTATAAAGTGGCATGAACACTTCATTTCTTCTTGATTATGTCCCTCTGTTAATACATCATCTTTTTTTTTATAGTGTGGTGACCAAAACTGGATGCAGTATTCTAGGTGTGGTCTTACTAAGGCTTTATAGAGTGGTAATAGTACCTCACCTGATCTTGACTGAATCCCACTGTTAACGCAGTTTAGGATTGCATTGTCTTTTTTTTTGGCTGCCACCACACACTGTTAGCTGGCTGTGTTGCAGTGTTTTGCAGTGAGGAGTTCAAATTTGATAACCTTGGGAAATGAGGCTGGATGACCTGCCCCTTAAAGAGAGGCACAGCTGGCTCAAAAGCAGCCCATAAGTTTCATCTAGGGTTGTCTGTCAAAGTGAATGTGAAGATTAGCCTGGGAAATTTCTGCTCTTTGGTGCCTTCATTAATGAAATTTAGGTGACTCACAAGAGACCATATGGAAGGACTGATGGCTTCCCATTAATTGTGTCCTTTGGATGATTTCATCAACCGCCCCCTATCACATGCGGCCCTAGCTGACCTTTCTGTGTTCTGTCTCTCTTCTCTCTCTCTGTCTTCCTCCCTCTCCCTCCCCCCATCAATAAATAAGTTTTCCTCAGACATTGGGCTAGTGTAAGCTTCTTGATGGACATTTGGACACAATGGATGGATATTTTGTCGGGGAGCACCACAGTCACACTGAGGAGTAGAGACAAGACTCCACTTAAACAAGGAGTCCTGGCAGACACCATGTTGGGTACAGATCCCGTTCAGAGTTGACCAGTGCTGGCGAGGAAGGTCAAAACCTGGCACCTTTTGTGTAGGGTCATCTACGTAATGGCCTGTATCTGGGCGTTCAGCAGCCCATTTGGCTTTCCACTGTGTGTGGATGTCAAAGTTCTTAGACAGCTGTTGAGTGAGTGCCAAAGAGGCCTTCCTGGATTCAAGCCTGCCAGTTGATAGATGAGGAAGATCAGCGTGCCCAGGGAGAAGTGGGTGTCTCATAATTTTGTTGTACTCCTTCACTAAGGCTTCCTGCCTTCGTAGGGCTGGTGGTGCTATGTGGCTCAAGACGGGGAGCCAGCAAGTGTGAGGAGGTTTTATGCAACTGCTTATGATCCTCATTGTATCATTTAGTCAAGGACCAACAGCCCCAAAAAGGTAACAACAAAGCATCTCATCTTCTTGTCAAGGAACCTACCATGAAGTGGACAGGTGAGCTGGACTGAAAAGAAAACTTACCTTTGAGAAAGTGCTTTAAGGAAAGTGCCACTATGAACTCTGAAAAAAGCGAAGTCTCGTTCGACTTATGACAATGTAATCAGCAAAGAAAACACATTATCATGGGAAATATTTATTTAATTAAAAGCTGGGTGCTAACGATCAGTTTCTTTTGAATTTAAAAAAGTGATACAGTTGTCCTTTTTATTACAATTAGGTCAGAAGGACCAAAGTGGCCAAAAATGGGGGACAATCTGAAAGGGATACTAGTTAAACCAGGCTGTCCGCAAAATCAATGTGTGAGGGGGCCTTCAAGGCGGTTAAAAAAAGTCTCCATCTTCGGGAGCATGTTGGAGACGCAAAGCCATCCTGGTTTAAGTCTCCAAAAGAGGAAACTCACTCTTCCCACCCCTCAGCCTCAGGCCTTTCCTTGAAGTGGGCACGGAGTCCGTTGAGCCACGAATGTCGCGCTGAACTTTCCATGTTCCATTCAACCGTTCCCTCCTTCCGGTGTGCTGGATCCAAGTTCAACGAATTCAGTAGATCCCCTTGACTCTCTTGTTCTCTGGATCAAAAGGTGATTTGGTGTGGACTTTGGCTGGAAAGGGAACTCCCATCCTCTCCAAAATGTAGTTGCCGCTTTTTATAAACTCCAGGGAGACCTGAGGGGGGAAACAAAGCAAGGCCCGGCCTGCCACTCCAGCTCCTGTGAGAAAAGGTAGAGAATCCCTCCCCATCTCTACCACACCTTGCTTAAAAGAATCCTTCCACTGGGAAAGTCATCCTGCAGGGACAATGTGGGGGGGGGGAGTGGAGATGTGGGGGATGAACCTACAGGCAAAATTCTGTCTCTGGCAAACTCTGATTTTTTTTTTTAATGTCAAGAAAAATCCTAAAAAAAAAAGAGAGCTGTGACAAATAATGTCATGTTATTTCTTCCAATTGTAGGTTGTAGATTTCCTGTATGAGGCAAAAAGGTGAGACAGCCCCGAGGAAGGGTCTCTGCTTGGGGGGTTCATCTTCTTCCCTACAAGGGGCGGGGGGGGTGCACTGGCTCCAAAGAGGTCCTGAAATCCAAGCCACGGAACCCCCCCCCCCATCTCCTCACTCCAAAGTCTGCCTGGCTGTTCTCTCCTCTTCTCCTCTCCAGAGTCTCCCTCCCAACGGTCCCCATAAATATTCAGCAGCCTCCCTGAAACCCCCCCCCTCTCCACATCTCCTCATTGTTCCCTGACTGCAATTAGTGCAAGCGGCAACCCACACACACACACACAACCCTGCCGGATGGACTTTGTGTTTCCACCGGGCCCACTGGGGGCTCTGGGGGAGGCAGAAAAGCCCCATGGTGGCCTGTGTGCGTGTTTGGGGGGGGGGGGGAGCGCTGCCTTTTGAAGAAATGGCCCCAGCACGGTGCCACTTATGACAGCTTAATTGGGGTTTAGCGTCGCCTGAGCAGATACTTGAATAGGTCTCTGGGGGCAGGACCCCTCCTGGCAGATCATTGTCAGGGTGAGTTTTGTGGGGTATCAGAAATTGTGTGTGTGTGGGGAGTTTGGAGGCTGCACTTTGGAAACAAAAACAGAGGAGGAGGCGGCTGCCACATCGGCTGCCAGGGCATTCAGGACCTGGGCCTCACGATGCTGCCTTAAGTCCCACGGCAATCTTTCGACTGCACATCAATGTGCCCATGATTGAACTGAAGGGATTTGGCCTCAACAGTTCAATTTCAATTTCAATTTTATTAGATTTATACCCCGCCTCTCTTCACCCCGAAGGGGAACTCGAGGCGGCAACAATAACAAAGGAGAGATCCAACTGAGAACTAAGGAGAAATTTCCTGATAGTTAGAACAATTAATCAGTGGGACGGCTTGCCTCCAGAAGCTGTGGGTGCTTCAACATTGGAGGCTTTTAAGAAGAGATTGGACAACCATTTGTCTGAAATGGTACAGGGTTTCCTGCTTGAGCAGGGGGTTGGGCTAGAAGACCTCCACAATCCCTTCCAATTCGGTTATTCTGCTATGTTGGCAGAGCTGGGAGTTGAAATCCACACAGCTTAAAGTTACCAAGATTGAGAAACAGCGGTGTGATATTCTCTTGTCTGCAGGGCCCCCAAATCCTTCTTCACAGCTCCAAAAGCCTACTCTGATATTGAAACTATAGTCCACTGTCCAGTTCTTGGCTGCTGACAAATCTTAGGGATGTGTCAGGAAATATTTTCCCTCCAGCTCTGCCCCCATTGCCGCCTCTGGGTGGCGCACCATGTGTAAGGTGATACCTTGCATCCACCTGGACATCCTACAGGGGGAGTTGCAGCCTAGCATCTATATAAAGAGGCGCACACTCCTCCCATGCTCAGATTGCTCAGAGATTTGACCAGATGCCTGATTAGATTGATTGTTTGGATCTACCTGGATTACCTTTGATTGCTCTACTCTCTCCCCTCTCCCCGCAAGCCTCTGCTGAGGCATG
>JANHGC010027796.1:0-10561 GCA_027560395.1 Boaedon fuliginosus | reverse complement strand
AAGAGGCTGTGGCAATCTCTCCGCCCACTGCTAAGTGCCTCCTTTGCCTTGCCCTTTTTGCCTTCCTGAACAGCTGATTGGTGCCACTTCCTGCTTTTGTGAATGCACAGTAGTGCTCAGGGGCGAGAGCCCTATGTACATGCGGTGTACATTGTGGGCGGGGGGTGTCCACCAGTGGTATTTTTCGGGGGCAAATAAGTTCCTGTGGCATTTGTGACCCCCCCAGTGCTCATCTCTGGAGTGCAAGATAGGTATGTGTGAAATTTGAGCGTGATTGGTGGAGGCATGGAACCATGTATAGGTTCCCACAAACCCACAGTCTATTTTATATAGATTTACAGCCTACAGAGGTATTATTTTATTAACTTCCATTTTTATGTTATCTTAGATCATAACTTATTTCTTGGTATGCTAGAAAACTGTGGGATAGAAAGTACCACCGCCAGATGTTTTTGTAACTGATTAACAGTTTAAGTAGACCACAACCTGGCTAACAGATTTCAACTGTAATTTGTAATTTTAATTTGTCATTGACTAACAGTTTAAGTAGACCACAATCTACTTCTTGGTAAGTTGGAAAAATGTGGGATAGACAGCACAACCATCAGATGGATTTGTAACTGGCTAACAAAGTGTACTCAACATGTAATCCTTAATGGAACTAGATCTACATGGAGGGAAGTAAGCAGTGTGGTACCCCAAGATTCTGTTTTAGGCACAGTACTCTTCAAAGTCTTCATAAATAATCTCAATGAATGAATAGAAGGAGAACTTATCAAATTTGCAGAAGACACTAAACTGGCAGGAATAGCCAATATCCCAGAACATAGACTTAAGGTCCAAATGGACCTTGACTGTCTTGAAAACTGGGCCCAATCTAACAAAATGAAATTTAATGTAGATAAAAGTAAGATTTTACATTTAGACAAGAAAAACCAACGGTTCAGATTAGATGAAATTTGATTCAATACCAGTAACTATGAGAGGGATCTTGGAGTCCTAGTGGAGAACAGTTAAATATGAGCTAATAGTGTGCAGCAGCCGCCAAAAAAGCCAATGAAATCCTAGGCTGCATGAATAGAGGGATAGAATCAAGATCACACAAAGTATTAATACTGCTTTATAAAGCCTTGATAAAACCACATTTGGAATACTGTATCCAGTTTTGGTCACCACAGTGTAAAACAGATGTTGATATTCTGGAAAGAATGCAAGAAGAGCTACAAAGATTTTGGAGACAAAATCATATGAAGAACAGTTGCAGGAATTGGGTATGTCTAGTCTAGTGAAAAGAAGCACTAGGGGAGACATGATAGTAGTATTTCAATATCTAGGTCATGGTTGTCCCAAAGGAGGTTTTTTTCAAGAGGCAACTCAATTTTCTTGTTTTTCTTTGAAGATGTTTAGCTTCTCATCCAAGAAGCATCTTCAGCTCTGATTGGATGGTTGGGAATGGAAGAATTTATACTCCTTGAAGACAGCTGGTCATTTGCATTCTTTTAGAGCAGGCATATCAAACTGGCAGTCTGCGGGCCAGATGCATCATGCGCAGGCCATGCCCACTCCAGCTCCACAAATGGGAAAAACGTCATGAAATACCATGAGGGCAATGTTTGACACCCGTGTTTTAGAGAGTCATTTTCTACAGATAAAAACACAACTGTGCCATGGATTCACCTGTGTCCCCCATTGTGGCCAATCTTATATGGAAGAGATAGAAACCAAAGTCATAAACTCATTGACAGGAATTCCACCCACTCACTGGTATAAGTATGTTGACGGTCTTTGGGTCAAGATCAAAACACAGGAACTGGAAGCATTCACCAAACGTATCAACTCTGTGAACAGATACATCAAATTCACATGGGAAGACATTAAGGAAAATAGTCTAGCCTTCCTGGACTGTGCAGGATACATTTAAGGAAGACAGAAGCCTTAAAGTTGAAGTTTACAGAACCCCTCCCCCCCCACACACACATAGAGATCAATATTTACGTTTTGATTCTCACCACCCACTGGAGCACAAAATGGGAGTTATCAGAACCCTACACCACCGATCTGAAGGCCTGCCTACCAGCATAGATGAGAAAGAAAAAGAACTGAAACACACCAAGGAAGCCCTCAAAATGTGCGGCTATCCCAAGTGGGCCTTCATCAAATCCCCTCCAAAAAACCAGCAGGAGCTCCTCCATAATAGACAAAGAAGAAAACAATAAATGAAGCAATGTAGGAGGCAGAGCTGATGTCGCGGTGATATGGTCTAGGACTCTATGGAAGTTCGTCAAATTCCTCCTGCCAGAGGGTTCCTCGGGACCTAAGTCACCCTGGAGAGGTGGTGAAGAAGAGATCTACTCCATAGATCACAAAGAAACCGCAAATTCCTTGTTTCACCTGAAGGAAAGCTCTCAATCGGGCAGGAAGAAAAAGATGGCCATTGCGTGGCTGACCGAGGCTGTGACAGCCTGACTGGAGAAGAATGAGTGAAGATTGAGGACGAACAGTGTGGTGACTGGGTGAGAATTTCCCAACTTCTGTTGAGAAATTTGCCCCTTTAAAAATTGGCTTGAGTGACAGTGGGACTGTAAAAGAAGGGGTAGATTAGTTTACTTTCCACTCCCTGAGAATAGCAGTGAATAGGCACAAAAGCTGAAATAGATATGGATAAGAAATTTAACTATTTGAGAGAAATAAGTGTTAAAAAGGAACATTGGACTGACTATTTAATAACAATATTATTTGGACTTTATTAAACTAAAACCTTTTTTGGAATGTAAAATGTGGACCCTGGAACCCCTAAAAGAAGAAGATTTGGCTTATGTTAAAGGAAGTTAAAGGAGAGGAGTAGAAGAGAACAGTGCTTTTTTTTCTAAAAAAAAAGGTACCGGAACTAAAAAAAAAAGGTACTGGAACTCCCATCATATTGCACATGCACACCATAGATATACTAATATACAAAAGAAGTCTAAGGAAAAAAAGGTGCCGGAACTCCGTTCCTGTGAGTTCCCCCAGAAAAAAAGCCCTGTATATATATATTGTTCAGCAGGTTGTCAGATCGAATCTCACTAGGCTCAAGTTGACTCAGCCTTCCATCCTTCTCAAGGTTGGTAGAATGGGGACCCAGATTGTTTGGGGGCAATAGGCTGACTCTGTAACTGCTTGGGGCAACAGGCTGACACTTTAACTGCTTGGGGAGTATAACATCTGAGTGCTATTGCTATCTCTGTTGTAAGCTGCCCAAAGTCCTTCGGAAGTTGGGCGGCATAAAAATGTAATTAATAAAATAATACTAATAATAAAAAATAATATATTAAAATTTCATTCTTTCATTGTTCAGTGTTTCAAGATACAATTCTAATACCAATCACAGTATCATTTAAACATATAAGGTAAATCTATTTCTATTCCTTCCATTCATCCAATCCATGTAATTCTACTATTAACACACATGCTTATATTTAGGTATATTCTCTCATTATTTAATTACTCATTGTTTAATTTTGTTATTAATATTTATATTATTATTGATTTTATTATTTCACTCCTAATCATTATATTATTTCAGCATGTTAACAATACCATCATTCAAACTTCCGGGTCAAGATTGACTGTGGAATCCAAATCCTCTTCTCAAAGATAACTGAGCCAAAGGAACGACAGAACACTGTCATCTGCACTACTCAGGTGACCCTGAGGACACAGACAAACCTCCAAGTGGCCTCAACGACTCTCTAAAAGGATGCAAATGACGAGTTGTCTGCAAGGAATATAGATAGCAACACTTAGATTTACATACCACTTTACAGCCCTCTCTAGGCAGTTTACAGAGTCAGCCTATTGCCCCCAACAGTCTGGGTCCTCATTTGACTGACCCTGGAAGGATGGAAGGCTGAGTCAACCTTGAGCCTGTTGAGAATTGGACTCCTGGACTGAGTTAGCCTGTAGTACTGCCCTCTAACCACTGTGCCACCAAGGCTGGAAGGATTTATATTGAATATAAATTCTTCCATTCCCCACCATCCAGTCAGAGCTGACGAAGTTTCTTGGAGGAGAAGTGAAACGTTTTGAAAGAAAAAAATGGAAAGTCTCTTGAAAAAACACCTTTGGAACAACCATGACCTGGATGACTGAGAATCTCCAGAGGCAAACAACAGAACAGCTCTGCTTTTTTCCTTTGTGTTCTGTTTATAAGTTTTCATCTTCACCAAACAGCTGGCTTGCTTCTTATTTTCTTTCTTTTCTTTTTAATATAACTTTGAAAAGCCTTTTTGATGGTTCTTAGCCTCCTTCCACAACCTCAACCAATTCTGAGTGTCAGTTTTCCCAATAGCTTTTCTACCAAACTATACTTTTTTGGGATGACCCATTCCACCTTCTCTGTATGTGTCTTTGTTGTGTGTTTTAAGCATTTTTGCTATAGCCATGTTGACTTCTTCTGCTGTTTTTCATTTTATTTGCCATTGTGTGTAGTCATGCTTTCAGAATCAGCTTTTTTTCCCCCGGAACTGCTACCAAACCAATCTTCCCATTATACAATTTTAAGGATCTTTTAGAATCCTCATCACCTATGACATTCTTTTTTCCTGCTCTAAAGGGGCTTTTTTTCATGAGGCAACTGGACTTTCTGGTTTTTCTTTGAAGACATTTTGCTTCTCCTCCAAGAAGCTTCTTCAGCTCTGACTGGATGGTGGGGAAGGGAAGGATTTATGTCCCTTGCAAGACAGCTGGCCATCTGCATCCTTTTAGAGAGACATTGAGGCCACTTGGAGGTTTATCTGTAGTCACCAGGGCTACCTGTGTGGTATAAATTGGTATGGAGCCTTCTTGGAGCTGTTGAAAGGACTGTGTTGTAGACTGGAGATCTTTCCCTTCCCCACCATCCAGTCAGAGCTCAAGAAGTTTCTTGGATGAGAAGCGAAACATCTTCAAAGAAAAACAAGAAAGTTTATTTATTTATTTATTTATTTATTTATTTATTTATTTATGTATGTATGTATTTATTTATTTATTTATATTTGATTTATACCCCGCCTCATTTCCCCGGTCAAGGGGAACTCGAGGTGAAAGTCCAGTTGCCTCTTGAAAAAAAAAAACGCATCTTTGAGACAACCATGATCTGGATGACTGAGAATCTCCATAGACATTTCCTGCTCCAAGCTTGCAAGAAGTGAGAATTCCCAAAATATTAAGTAAAAATATTTACGGTTATGGGCATGTGGGTATTATGCTGTTGATCATAACCCCAGCAGACTCGGGGAACTCTTCAAAGACATTACTCATGCTTCTAGGATACCATTCGCAGCACTGACATTAATGCAGGTTGAAATCTGTCTCCCGGTTTCTCATAAGATTTATTCCCCCAAAGAGGCTTCCATTTAGTATGATACTCACAGGGGTTTAGAGAATTCCCTTCCTATTTCCCTTGTTGGTGTTTCTTATTAGAAGTGGTAAAGATTCCCAGAATCATAGAGTTGGAAGGGACCTAAACAGTCATCAGGTCCAACCTCCTGTGCATTACAGGATGCACTACCCCAGGGGTCTCCAACGTTAGCAACTTTAAGATTTGTGGACTTCAATTCCCAGCTTTGCTGGCTGAGGAATTCTGGGAGCTGAAGTCCACAAATCTTAAAGTGGCCAAAATTGGAGACCCCTGCACTACACCACTGTTTCTCAACCTTGGCCACTTTAAGATGGGTGGACCTCAACTTTCAGAATTCCCCAGGCTGAGGAATTCTGGGAGTTGAAGTCCACCCATCTTAAAGTGACCAAGGTTGAAAAACACTGCAATACATCGTCTCTGATAGAGTAATATCCAACCTCTCTTTGAAAACCTCCAGTGAAAGGAAAGAAACCACCTCATAGAACAATCTGTTCCATTGATTGACAGTTCTTAGACGTTTGCTAGTTCTTTCATGGTAGTTCTACTACAATCTTCCCATCATTTTGATCCTTTGAGACTTTTACCTACATTCCATGCCTGATATCCTGATAAACCGCACTGATGCATTAACCTTTCTCTTTCTCTTTTCATTTCCAGGACTAAAGCCTTCTTCCAGGAAGGGCAGAATGTCAGCTACCATGTTATGCTTTCTTGTGCTTCACTGCGATATGGTGACAGGCTGTCTTGGATGGTGGGGAGGAGGGGAGGGCAAGGGGGAAAACGAAAGTAAGTGCTGTATCTCTTTGAGACCCTGCTTCAATGTCACTCGGAATATCGGCTGCATACCATCCTGTGCTTGGGACTGACCTTTACAAAAACATTCTGCCTGCACCTGATTGGTTGCCGGGGTGGGAAATGGGAGGTAGCTGAGGGAGGGGAAAGTTGAACATAGGAATTTTGGCATGCAATTCTCAGTTCTGGCTATGTATTACTGCAACAAACGTGATTTCTAATAAAACTATACCTTATTTATTTATTTATTTATTATTTGGATTTATACCCCGCCTCATTTCCCGGGTCAGGGGAACTCGAGGCGGCTAACAACATTTTAAAACGCTACAATATAAAAAATCTAAACACACACACAATCCACAATCAGACAACCTTTCAAACATTACAGAGGAAGGATGGTTAAGTCCAGGCCTGCCGAAAAAGCCAAGTTTTTGTGGCCTTCCGGAAGGTCGGTAAAGTGGGGATAGTCCTAATCTCTGGGGGAAGTTGATTCCAAAGGGCCGGTGCTGCTACAGAGAAGGCTTTAGCGCGGGGGCCCGCCAACTGGCATTGCTTGGCTGACGGGACCCGTAGCATGCCAACTCTGTGGGATCTAACTGGGCGCTGGGAGGCACAAGGCGGCAGTAGGCGGTCTCGAAGGTATCCCGCCCCTAAGCCATGTAGGGCTTTAAAAGTTGTTACTAGCACCTTGAATTGCACCCGGAAGACTACTGGCAACCAATGCAGCTCGCGGAGGATAGGTGTCACATGGGTATGCCGAGGCATCCTGTGGCCGCATTCTGCACCAGTTGAAGTCTCCGAGTGCTCTTCAAGGGCAGCCCCTTGTAGAGTGCACAAGCCCCATGTAAATGCACGATCGCTTCTTGATACCTCCTCATTTACAGTGTCAGGCACAAACGCATGAGGATCATTGGTAAAGTTGTAGCACAGAAGATTTATTCAAACGTATTCACAAGATAGAAGGAACACGGTGGCTCCTGTGGTTAGGATGCTGGTGTGATGATTGGCAGGCTGGTGTTCGAGACCCAATTGCTGCTGCAGGACGGGATGAGCTCCCGTCACTCGCTGCAGCTCCTGCCGACCCCAGAATTTGAAAGCGGGATACTATGAGTAGATAGATGGGTAACCCCTTCGGTGAGCAGCTTAGCGGGGATGTGAAAGGAGCCTCCAATGGGTGTCCTCGGGGCAACTCTGATGTCACCAGTTAATCGTTATCGTTTTAACCCGGGAGTACTTCAGCGCTCCCAGTGGTTCGAAAGTGGGTGGACACTTGGTACCACTTTGGGTACTACCTTGGTGGGTAACTTCACAGGGATACAAAAGGTACCCCCAACTGGGTGTCCCCCCAGGCAATAGGGATATCTCCAGCAGATTCTTTCACCATGGACAGACTTCCAACACAGAAGTACCGTGTTTCCCAAAAATAAGACCCTGTAACAACCTGGATAATGGGCTGTGTGGTAACATCCTGAGCTCTGGTGTTATAACATCCTGAGTCCTGAGTCCTGTTGCATCCTGATTGACTCCATCAGCCAATCCTGATGCAACAACACAGCCAATCAACCCACTTACAGCAACAGGCCAGCATACCACACCTCCCCCCCAGTATTTATAGAGAGAAGGCAGCTCCAATCACGCTTTGCTCCCAGAGGCACGAAGCCGAAGGCACCAGCCTGACGATGATGAGTGGGACCTCGTCAAAACGTCGCCAAGATGCTCTCAATCCTGCACGGGAAAAGACCCGAATACACCAAAACTTTCATATATATATATACATATATATGTTTTCTGAGGTTTTCATGGGTGTTTGTATGTAAGTCTTTGGTTATTCGGGTTTTCTCCCGCGTAAAATTGGAAGAATCTTGGAAACATAGGGGATAGTATCCTCAGAATTTTGTTACCTTATCCTTAATTGTATAAACTTTACTTTTTTATACTGCTTTCCATCTCTTCCCAACCTTCACCCCCTCTGCCCTATTCCTAATAAATAGTTTAATGGGTTTTAATAATGGCTGTTACTGTGGCAACCTGCTATAGCAACTAAGCAAAAGCCAAGATTTTATATTCAGAGGGAAAAAACCATCTTTGATTATGTGATTTCAGGGTTACTTGAGTAGTTTAGTATTTTTCCTTGACATTTAGTGCTTTTCCTTGACATCAATTTAATGCAATGGAGGACAAGGAGAAAGAGAAGGAAAAGGAAAAAGGAGAAGGAGAAGGAGAAGGAATATCATCTTGGCAACCTATGATCTCTAAAGATTGTTCTGGACTAAGGAAGATCGTGTATGTTGCATGGAATTCCTTGGCACAATTTGGCTAAAATAAACATTGAGTGGAACTCATTTGTTTTTAAAGACAAATCTCAATCCACAGAAAACCATAGTATCAGGGAAGTTGCTGAATTACAACTCACAATATATCATTAATTATAAATACTGTAGCTATTAATGATGTTGTAATTCAACAACATCTAGAGATCCATAATTGTGTCTCCATAGTTCAGACAAAGCTTACCTTTAAAATTCTTTTCCTAAAGCTATTTATAGCTGTCTTCTTCAGCCTTGGAGCTGAAGAGCCTATGTCCTAAATTTTTCATTTAGCTTGTTTAGTGTGTGGCAAGATACCAGTAGCTATCTCTCTGAATATCTCTTGAGGCATCTAATTCCATTCAAAAATTCAAACTGACTTTCTAGTTCGAAAACCAATTAAATTTAGAGATGCAATCATATCCTTCTAACTGAATATGTACCAAGTACGTATGAGGTTCTATATTATGTATTATTTCATTTGTAGCAGAGGTGGGCAGCCTGCAATGTTGGACTCTAAATCCAGGATTTTTATCACCATTGTACTGTTGAATTTCATTTAGCATTTTATTTAAATTTCACTCTCCCTGTTTAGACAACACTGGCTCTATTCTTAAGTCTGAGGCATGTTGCTCCCTCTCCATTGAATATAGACACCTGTTCACTTGTCCCTGACTGAGGCATCCGCAATGCCTGGATGCTAGAAATGTCGATGAAAGTATGGTGATGAAGGGTATGTCTTCCCTGTTTATTTTTACAAAAGGCTGCAGGAACTGAGGAGAGATTTGGGAGGTGTATGTAGAAAGAAGGGTCAAAAGAAAATTTAGAGTCCACCTGTAAGAAAACAGGTTTGATAAAAGATATTTAGTGCCAGTGAAGACAAGTAGTTCTCATTTAAGCATTTCAAAAGTGACTGCTTCTCCATGTTCCACAGATTCGTATTACTTTAAAAGTGGAATAGAAAAAATAATCATATCAGGAAGGGGGCAAAACAATAGATCCTTTAAAGACATCTTTGAGTAGATGGGATTTGCTTGAATTTTGAAGGAAGTTCTTTTCTATTTTACTATCTTAAAATTATTATTTTTTAAATGATAAAAGACAAAATTTCTTCAGTTTTGAAGAAATTGTCTTTGTTGGGGACTGTTGGAAAGATTGAAAATGGTGATCACATGACCACAAGATCTGCAACCATAAGAGCCAGGTGCCAAGACATTTGCAACTGGGAGGACCAGGATGTAAGTCATTGTTTCTGAGGCCATTCTAACTTCTAACCATTGTTAAACAAACAGTTGTAAGTCAGGAACTATCTGTCTATAAATTCATCTTTCAGATTGTTTATCTGCAGAAAACCTGTGGTTTGTAACAGAAGTTAAAAGATCAAGGACAGTAAATAACCTGGCAGTCAGTACCTGATGTCTTTTGAGGCTTATGCTGTATTTCCAATTCAGCAATTTTCAAATATATAAAAATGATCAATCACACAGAAAACTATCTATTAATATATCTGGAACCATATTGTTTATGTACAAAATTTATATTCGTTATTTAGAGAAAGCTTTGCCACTAGGGAGCGCCAGCATACTAATTATTCGGAAAACCATTTTTCCTGCCAAAAGGAAAAAGTGGGGGGAAAGTTGAGCGGTTTCTAATGTACCTTTCGATTCAGGATGGTACAAGCAAGTGCCGCAATTATCTTTCAATTATCTTACAGTATTATTGATTTCACTAATGAAATAGGTGAAATATTTGATTAAATAATAAATAATAGCAGAATGGAGTTTTGCGTTCATTTTAATTGTATTGATTGAATGATTGTATTTTCATTGTGTTTAATCAAGTTTTGCATTACATTTAATGGGGAATAAAAACAGTACGATGTATATTTCTGAATCCTGAGCCAGTCAGCTGCTTTGAAGATTAGTGGCTGAAAGCAGTGTGCAAAGCAAAGCGTTTTCCCTGTTCTCTATTTCTCCAATATTGACTCAGGCTCAGTCATTTACAGGTAGTCCTCGACTTACAACAGTTCATTTAGTGACCATTTGAAGTAACAATGGCATGAATTAGACGGATTTCTCTAGTTGGG
>JANHGC010027756.1:0-10563 GCA_027560395.1 Boaedon fuliginosus | reverse complement strand
TAACACCGATCCTCCGCAAGCTGCATTGGTTGCCAGTGGTCTTCCGGGTGCAATTCAAGGTGCTGGTGACAACCTATGAAGCCCTACATGGCTTAGGAGCGGGGTACCTTCAAGACTGCCTTCTGCTACTGTATGCCTCCCAGCGCCCAGTTAGATCCCACAGAGTCAGCCTGTTACAGGTCCTGTCAGCTAAACAATGCCGGTTGGTGGATCCCCATGCTAAGGCCTTCTCTGTGGCGGCACCGACCCTCTGGAACGATCTGCCCAATGAGATTAGGACCACCCCCACCTTATTAGCCTTCCGCAAAGCTGTTAAGACGTGGCTCTGGCGGAAGGCCTGGAACTAACATGTCCCTCCCCTTGGATGATTGCTGATGTGAGATTCTACTTAGAAATGTTTTAAAATTTGCTATATATTGTATCAGAACTGGTTTTATTGTAAGCCGCCTCGAGTTCCCCTTAACCAGGGAAATGAGGCGGGGTATAACTACGAATAAATAAATAAATAAATAAATAAATAAATAAATAAATAAATAAATAAATAATAAATAATTCTCTCTCAGCACGAGGGAGGGATCTTTTCCTCATGGTGAGAGAGGGGCAAGGGGCAGCTGAGTGAGTCCCAGCAGGAAGTACCAAGCCACCATGTTCTTTCTTGGCATGAGGGCCCTGCAGGGAAGCACAAGCCACCCCATTCTCTCTCGGCACGAGGGGGGGATCTTCCCCTGTGGGGAAGTGCCCAGCCCAGCCATTGCCAGCAGGCTCTCCACCCCCGGCCATCACCTTGTCCTCTCTTTTGGCAAAAGAGAGTAGGCCGGGAAGGAGAGGGGGCAGGCTCTACAGCCCCGGCCGTCACCTCATCGTCTCTTTTGCTGAAAGAGAGCAGACAGGCAGGGTCTAGAGAGACTGCCTCTCCCCACCCCCACCCCCACCTGCTTTCTTTTGGCAGCAGTGGACAGGAGGGGGAGGGGCCAGCCAGTGGCGCGATTTGGCGGTTCTCCGAACTGTGCAAAATTGTAACAACTGGTTTGACTGAACTGGGCCAAACTGGCTGAAAACCACACCTGGTGTTAGGAAGTAGATTAAAGAATAGCTAATGTCCATTTAGCCTAGTCCCACTGGCATTTAAAAGCAGTATCATTCATACCTCCACTTACTCCTTAGAACAAGCTTGAGGGTTCTGTGAATAGAAAGAATAGTATTTGAGCATATTAAGTCTGAACGAATCTCATGGTAATGTATTTATATGGGAATGAGGAAATCTCTCCCCCCATTCTTTTCCAAAGGTCAATGGTTCCGGGTCCAGGAACATATAGTGCGGAATTGTGGGGGAGAAGAAAAAGCTAGATGTGGTAGAAGTTGGAGCTATTAGATTGTGTTCCCTTCTTTATTCCTCCTTTCTTTGCCTCTGTCATTCATTGTTTCTGATTCCACCTTTCTTCTTCCTTTTCTTCTTTCTTATTCTCCCCTCTTTCCTCCCTACAGAAAATACTTTTGTTCTCCATAAAAGATTTAGGAAAATAAAAAAGACCATACATGTCAACAATGCTTACTGCTTCTTGAACTCAAGTGTTATACAAGGGGGTATTTGTTTGCTTATCTATTTTTACAGAGTAGTTATGCTGCACAGGAAAATTATGGGTAATATTTTGATCACCTGCCCAGCAATTAATCTTACCGGGGGGAAAAGTCTTTTGTAAACTGAATATGGCGTGTGTGTGTGTGTGTGTGTGTGTGTGTGCACTGAATAGCTTCGTGGGCACAGAAGGGAGGAGAGGAACCCACACCCACATCAATTCATGAACCAAAGGTTTCACCAATGCTATTCAGAAAAATCAGTAAAAGGAACATTCCTTCTTTGTGGAATTTTACATTGTCAAGCAAAAAACGGTCAGAAGGAGAGAAAGAATCACACAGAGAAAAAGGAGGGGGATATAAACAAAATATAATGTAATACATTTCATTCATACTGAATTTCCCAAGGAATGTACACCTAGTACAATAGTTTCCATGCCTGAGAGCCTCCTTTTTTTTCCAGTTCCAGACTTTGGGACACAAAAAATAGCAAAAAGTACTCAACTGTGGAACTATCCTGGATGTAATATTTCTATACCCTGAACACAATGCATGGTTTTTACAGAGTTGCAGCATTACTTTATGCAATGAATGCTATGATTAGAAAGTATAAATTCAGCAGAAAACAGCTTGTAAGAGCTGCAAGGTATCATTGACCTCAAACTATTTATAAATTCCTTGCTCTCCCATTCCATGACCATTTATTATAATTTACTACCATTTACCCTTGTGAATGATTTTGGGTATACAGAGGACATGTAATGGATATGTGTTACGGCATTCCACAATTTACATGCATTTCTTGAAAAGTAAGATTTCCCTTTTTGGGGGGAGAAAAATGACATCTGTTCTATTGTGCAGAGCTGGGATTCAACCTTGCCTTCAAGATTAATCAAATCAGCAGCAGAAAAGGAGAATTTAAAATGGTTTAAATAGCATTAAAAATGGTTTACAAATACAATTGGTTGAGTATATGCATGTCTGACCAGAGATGCAAAGCAAGAGTTATAAACAATTATTTATTTATTTATTTATTTATTTATTTATTTATTTATTTATTTATTTATTTATAAATCCCATTTTTACTATTTATACAAATAATTCAAGGCAGCAAGCATATCCAACACACCTTCCTCTTCCTATTTTTCCCACAACAACAACACTGTGAGGTAAGTTGGGATGAGACAGATTGACTAACCAAAATCACCCAGCTGGCATTCATGGCAGAAGGAGGATTTGAACTCATGGTCTCTCAATTTCTACACTGGAGTCTTAACCAGTAGACCAAACTGGGTGTCTATGGAAAACTATATACCATCCAATAATATATAGAAACACTGGTATATATTGGACATTATAAAAAACACATTTGTACCAGCTTTTAGTTTGTGTTGTATGTGTCCATGAACCATACACATGTTATCCTAGATGCTGGTAATATACAGACATTTGCTACTTAAAATATGTCATATAACATTATTTAAAGTAAAGGTAAACCAAATCTGAAACCATAATCAATGTTTAACACAATTGACATATAATTATATTGAACTGTCTTTAGTGTATGTGTAGTAAACTTGCTGGGTATTTTGGAGGAAAGCTTGGGAGAATGACTTTGATAATCATTTTGAAAAATACACACTGAGAATCAGATTTTTTAGAATCAATACCATTTGTGCAACTTGAGAGTATTTCACACATGCTTCATCAGCTGCAGCAAAGGTTAGTTCCTCAGAAATCACATGAGTTTTAACATATTCTTACTTTTATTTAGATGTACATTAAAATGATGCATTCTTAAAAGTATAAGGTGCTACATGCTGTTTCGTTCCTTCACAGATGACTTAGATTTAAGTATAATGGCTAAGATTGCTAACAACTTCAAATTCCTTTTAGTGATTAAAGAAGAAACAAACACATTTAGTTTGCTCTGTTAGGTGAATTATGTCAATGTAGTTAGTTTATGTTTGAATCTGTATACAAGCCAGAAAATTGAGATAATTAGAAAACCATTATTCAATTAACAATGACTAAGCATGTCATGCAAATACAGTCATGTGTAGCTGTTCTGAAAAAAGGCAAAATCCACACTGGAAACATTAGTTTTATTAGGAAAAATAAAACTGTCAGTACTGTGAAGCCTTGATAAATATCATCTGGAATATTAAGATCAGCTCTAATTAATGCATTTCAAAATGATTTTGTATAGTTGAACTAAGCAAGGGGTTGCCAAAAATGTTCAAGAGAATCTACCGTACTTGAACAAAAGTTTGAGAAGATAGTGTGGATATTTTTTTCCTATTCTCATAATGCTAGAATCCAAGGTTGCTCAACAAGGTTCAGTGTGAGCTGTGTAAGATGGAAACATGTCTATGAAGATTCTCAATCAACCAGGTGTTGGTTGTCCCAAAGGTACTTTTTCAAAAGGCAACTGGACTTTGTTTTTTTCCTTGAAGAGGTTGGTTGAGAAGCAGAATGTCTTCAAGGAAAAAACAAAGGCCAGTTGCCTTTTGAAAAAACACCATTGGGATAAGATGGAAACAGGAAATATATCACTATTCTCCCTCAAATAACTATGGACTTTGCTTTAAGGAATGAAGCAATGGACATTCCGTAAATGGTTTTCACACAGGGTAGAATTGTCAATGGTTGCTAATAATGATGTAAATAAATTCTTCTATTACCAGTCATTGAGTTTCTGGAGAACTTGAGGCCTGCCATGAAATAGCAATAGCACTTAGACTTGTATACCACTTCATAGTACTTTACAGCCCTCTCTAAGCAGTTTACAGAGTCAGCATATTGATCCTAACAATCTGGATGCTCATTTTACCAACCTCATAAGGATGGAAGGCTGAGTCAACCTTAAGATCATCAGGATCAAACCACTGACAGTCAACAGAATTAGCCTGCAATACTGCATTCACCACTTCACCACTATGAACTCTGCTTGTACATTCTGCTTGTAGACTTTTCTGTTGTAACAAAATGGGAGATTAAAATTGTATTTATTTTTATGCAGCCTCATATTTCCCATAGTCTTAAGTATATTTCTGAATAGGACCAGAAGACTTTCAAGTAGAGTTTAGGCAGGAAGATTTAGTGTGTGGACATTTTAGAAAATTCTACTAATTGTTAGAGGGAAAAATGATGCTGGTTTACCCTGAAAGTGACAGCACAGAAGTGATTTATTTATTTATTTATTTATTTATTTATTTATTTATTTATTTATTTATTTATTCGATTTATACTCCGCCTCTCTTCCCCGGTGAAGGGGAACTCTAAAATAACTTCTCATTTTATAAAGTACTAGCTGATTATCTGGCTTGGCTTGGCTTTTTTTTTTTTTTAAAGAAGTATATTTGTCCCACATTGTTTGCGGGCCTTCTTAAGCTCGTGGCACCCCCTGCCACATCTCTGCTCTGGCAAGGCCATCTGGGCCAAGGGCAGGCTGGGCTGTAGGCCAAGGGCAGGCCAGCTCTGAGGAACTCAGCCAGGGCTTGATGGGCACTGGGCCATAGCCATTTGTGGACCTTCTTAAGTCCCTATGCCCCCTCCAACATAGGCAACCTTGCTTGGCGGTGTGGGCTGCTCAGTAGAGAGAGCAAAACTGCACATGCTCAATAGAGAGTTGCTGCTTGTTCATTATGAGTGTCCTCTTTGCCACCCAAAAAAGGGGTCAAAAAGGGCACCTACCCTTTGGAGACCATGACAGTGCTGATCTTACTACGCTTTTCTACCTATCTGCCAAGTTAGAGGTAGATTGGTACAGAACTGAAAGTTTGTATAGAGCACATACAAACACACATCCGTACCCCACCTCTCTTTTATAGATATAGATGAACATAATACCACAATTCATATAGTCATTGAAGATCCTAATTTTGAACATTTGTCCACAAAGTCTATAGTGTACCTAATGTTCATGTTCACGCACCATATGATATACAAATAAAACCTCTTTCCAGGTTAGGCAAAAGGATTACATGAACACCAGGTTCTGGTTGTGTGTGTTTATTAAAACATACACAGAGCAAACAGAATAGCTCTTTAAAACAACTATCAAAAACTTTAATCTTTGTGGACACTTTACCACACATCCAACCTAGCACTTTTTGGCCACTTTTCGGGGCATTTTGGGGGGCCATTTTCAGGCCATTTTGGGGGCTGTTTTCAGCCAGAAGAGTGGTGCAGGAAGCCATGGAGGGTGAAAACAAGGCATGGGCCCCCCACACGCAGCCCGTTTTAGCCGTCAGAGGCACCACGGGCCGGTCCTTTGATATTTCCAGGCCAGCCATCTGGGCGGGATTTAAGCACCCTGCAGGCCAGATCTGGTCCTGGTCCTTGAGTTTGACACCCCTGATCTATTAGTAGCAACAGTTAAAGTATATAACTGTTAGAATGGCAGATCCAAGTCACATGATTGGATATGAGAAACATCCTCCACAGAAGCTACCAATATAGTTGGTCACTGTGTTCTCATTTGCTGATTAATGGCACCATTAAAGAGGGGGAAATTCAGTATGCTATAGGGATATTTATTACCTGTGTGTTGGAGAGAAAACATGTTGCTGATGGGGTTGGGATTTATTAGAATTCTTAAATGTAGTCTCACCATAAATATTGCTCAGGAACCTTTACTCGCTCAATTTCAGTTATAAATCCGAAGGAGCAAGGACTCCCTTATAATGGAACAAATAACATTGTGATTCTTTTGGGAACTGGGTTCCAGGATGCCTTCCACATGAGTGGTGCATAATGGCATGTATAGAGGGAGGCATCACAGTTTCTCCTTTTTATACTTGTGTGTGATATCATAACACCACAATATCTCTTTTATTCTGCCGTTGTCATTGTGGTTATTGTGGAATCAATGTCTATACTGCTGGATTATGTAACGAGACCTGTCCAGACAGCTGATGGAACCAAGAATTTCCCGAATCCATTTGGACCTTTTCTTGTTCTAAATGTCAGCGATACTGATAAAACTATGACTGATACCTCAAACAAGGAATTGTGTATGGGTCATACAATACTAGTTTAAGTGTCCTGTCTATTCTGGGAGACCCTGCTCAGATTTCTCATGTGAGAAAAGTAAACAGAAGTAAGTCAGTCAAAAGTATCCATAAAGAAAGAGCTACAGTAAATCAAGCTCTGATAAGCAGTATATAAAATCAGAGTGCTATTGATGTCCATCTTGTAAACCACCCAGAGTTCTTCGGGAGTTGGGCAGCATAAAAACGTAATAAATAAATAAATAAATAAATAAATAAATAAATAAATAAATAAATAAATAAATAAATCTCAAACGTAGACTGAATTGGAGACTAAATTCATGGCAGTAAGGACTACAAATAATCATATCGGCACAGAATAAACCAATATTTTATTTTGAACTTAATTCAGTTCGTGCATGGGTGTGGTTTGTTTGGCTTTGACTATTGTGATTAACTATTCTTAGACTGTGGATTGGTGTAATGCACAAACCAGCTGCCATATGATATCTTGCCCAAGATTTTATTTATTTATTCATTCATTCATTCATTCATTCATTCATTCATTCATTCATTCATTACATTTCTATGCCGCCCAACTCCCAAAGGGCTCTGGGCAGCTTACAACATAGATAGCAGTAGCACTCACATTTTATATTCTGCTTATGAGAGCTTTACAACAGTCCCCAAGCGGTTACAGAATCAGCATATTCCCCCCAAACAATCTGGGTCCTCATTTTTCTGACCTTTGGAAGGATGGAAGGCTGAGTCAGCCTTGAGCCTGGTGAGGTTCGATCTGACAACCTGCTGAACAAGTCAGCAGAGATAGGCTGCAGTGATGCATTTAACCACTGCGCCACCGAGGCTCTCTTGGCAAGAGAATCAGAATTCTGTAGTTAAAGTTGATTGTGAACAGCCTGTTTTATTCCGTGCAGATACTCACTCAGATCTAAATTGCTTATAGATCTTAAGATCAGTTGATTCTAGCATGGCCAACGGATAGTCCAGTTGGTTTAAATTCTTTTCAGGTTATAGAACTGGAAAATTAGAACACTTTATTCGGATACATTATTGGGCAAGTGTGCTTAGACAACAAGGAATTTGTCTCTGTGCCAAAGCTCTCAGTGAACATGCAAAGCAACAGACGAATCATCATCATAATAATGATACTAATAAGAGGGAATAGTAAAGAAAATGGGAAGGCTAATAATAGAACTACAGCCATATAACATGGATAAATATATTTAGGCATAAGGCAGTACTGGGAGAATTGGGTGTTTAACAGACTGATGGCACGAGGGGAGAAAAACTGTCCCAACATCAAATTGTTTTGGCATCATTGTCTCCCGAGGAGAGGAGTTGAAATAGTCAACGGTTTCTTATATTACAAAAGATTAAAAAAAAGTCTGTCTCAATTATTGTTTCCTCTTGCTGTTTGTGGAAAAGTAAGCAGACTGACCTTCTTCCGCATTTATACAGTATCTAAATCTCCCCAGATTAACTAGCGTGGTCAATTGGCTTACAGAAAATTGCAAAAACAGTGTTTTAGTGAATAAAAAGAGAGAAAACAGAATCAGAGAAGAATGGCATCTTGCTGCCCCAGAAATGTTGTTCTTTGGCCACCTGCTGAGTCAGCAAGCACATGGCTCCTAAGTTAAAATTAATGAATGTATCTCTGACTGTATTGATCTGCTGTCCCCCCCGCCCCCCGCCACAGACCAGAGCATTTAAATGCTGCTTTTAAGAGGGGGGGATGCAGAAATTAGAGCAACTTTCTAGTGGCTGCTTGGGCTAGAGAAAAGGGCATTGAAAAGGCTACATGGGATCATTCTTTTCACTGTCACTTGTCTGCTTTTTATGTCCTCTGTCTGGATTGCAGACTTAGTGTGACAGAGACAGGTCTTTGTCATTTCACCCTTCACAGTCTCATACTCAAAAACATGGAAACGGCTATAAAATATTATTTATACCAAACACGTTTTTCAGGCACACATAAGTGATGATGATTATGCAACACAGTATTTTTGGAAGCTTGCAGTATGGACTAAACATTAGAGAACCAGAAATCTGAGTTTGTTCTGAAATAAAATGATCAGAATGCGAAAATGTACTAGGTTTGAATCTATGCAACATGTTAAGCCATAGCTAGTTTAAACCAGAATCGACTGCTGGCTTCTTACATATTGCTAAATAATCATAGTTTAAAAATCGTGATTGCAAGTTGCACATAACAATCTAGTTAAAAGTCAAAGAAAATCATGTTGTAGTTTAAGAATAGCAGAAGATCCTTGCAACAGAGGGCTAGTCTAGCCCTTTCTATCCTACAACAGCCAGACAGATGTATTCTGATGTTCAGACAGACAGCATTGATAGAACTTGTTGGTTCATCAGATCCATGATGATCTTTGTCTAAGGTCTCTTTTCTTCTTGCCTTTTAAATTTGCTGATACATGGCCTGTTCTCACTGGGCCTAGTTTTTTTATGGCAAAAGCAATATATTTTGCCTGTCAGTTCTTAAATCTTCTATTCCTTAGCTTAAATATGCTTAGTTGTTCTTGAGAATAAAGATGAAACTATCCCTTTCTTATCTGTAAATGCAACTTACAAATTGCAGTCTGGTATTAGAGATATCTAACACACCCAACCTCTGCAGAATTAGCAACAGGAGAACCCAGGCCCAGGGGGAAATTTTATAGACACTTAGTATACTCCTTCTGTCTCCAGAATCAACATGTTTGTTCTCACTTTTGGTTTTCTAAAGAAAATGTTGGAAAAATATTTATTTCTGTAGGGCAGTGGAAGGAAAGAGTCCTAACTCCTCAAGCCTAGCCAACTAGCTGGAAAATGACTAAAAGAGCTATGGCAGAAATTGATCAACGAATACAACTGAACACAAGCAAAAGCAGATGATTGAATCTACTTTTTGAGAGGGCCAATGGCAAAGCATTCATAGATCTCCTCATCACTGAGCAACCATCCCAGAGATGTGTGTAATGTATGAGTTAATAAAGTCTGTTCTCTCTAGATAGTAATAGGATGGCTGAGTCTCACATGCAAAGAACTTCAACCAGACATATGTGCCTTGAATTTGATTCCATTCTTGATATGGTTCCATTAAATATGTCATTGATCGGTAGGATCAGTTTCAGTTGATGCTTCTATAAAAAGTTCGAGCTACATGGAGAAAGTAAATGAAAGACTGGATTTCCATTATTTTTAGGTTTGATTCTCATCCTTTTTGATTACTAACATTACAAGGAATTGGATTTGACTGGATAGTCAGCCATATCTTTTTCAGAAATAGCATGGCAATAGACACTTTGAAAAAGATAATTGTACGGGTGCTCATTATGAGTGACTCAGGAGAGTTTGAGAACAATCACCTGCTTCCTAGTAGCAACATCTTGGAAGACAAACATTGGGACCTCAACTACAGATAATTTGCGAAGTCATTCATTATCGGAATCCTTTTCAATCTGGATACAAGCCCAGATTTCCTATCTCAGTGGAATTGGTTGCCCTGATGGATGACCTCTCTTTTACTGTTCTGGCACACAACTTCTAGAACATTTTCTCCACATATTGTGATTAAAATGGATGTCACAGTGACTTAACTCCAAGTCATGCTTTTTCTCTTGGTTCGGAATTTAAAGTTGCTTTGTTCTGCTGAATTTTTATTGCCTTTATTTTATTTATTTATCACATTGAGAAACTACTCATGTCCCTCACAGAGGGACTCTTGGTGGTATAAAAGTACAATGTTAAAAACATTAAAACTGAATAAATATAAAAATTTAAAATAGATATAAGAATAGTTAAAATTTGATATTGAAAGGTAATTAAAAGACAGAGCAGGCCACCGACCAGCCCCATAACTACACGCTCCTCTTTAAGCCCCAAGTGAGATGGTAAGGAGTCTCGGTGGCGCAGTGGTTAAATGCAGCACTGCAGTCTCTGCTGACTTGTTCAGCAGGTTGTCAGATCAAATCCCACC